>CABFKP010038474.1:0-13323 GCA_901779475.1 Panagrolaimus davidi
TTTTTTTCGAGGTAAGGATTCTTGTTTTATTTTTTAAACGTTACTTTAAAACGATCAAAAAAATAAAAGTGAAGCAACAAAAAATGTGTCGGCTGTGGTGCTTTTCTTTGAGGAAAAAATAATATATATGAAAAAAAGAAGAAAGAGTTTTAAAGCGAATACCGTAGAATCTCACCTTTTTTTAAAAAAAAGTGATGTTAAACAATATGTCAAAATTTTACGAGAAATTTACTTTTAACTGGAATTGTTGCTTGCGCAGCTAAATTAAAAACTGGTACAGGTTTACCGCTTCGATATATTATTAAAAAGATAAAAATTGTGGTAAAGTTTAAATCTGATTTTGGTTTTTAAGATTTTTTTTCATTAAATGATATAATCTTGATTGAAATCCTTTTAAGGCATATATGCTTTCTTGTAAAACCTGTTAGTAAATTTAATGAATCATTAAAAAAATTAAATAATTCTCACTAAATTTATATTTTTAATATTAAAGATTAAATTATTTGTATATTTGGCAAAACTGTCAGTAAAAAAACCTGGAAGAAAAAAAGATCCTTGCTTTAATTAAAGTCGTTAATATTAACGGCTGTACCGATTTTCCGGCTCCAATTTTGCGTCCCCGATTTTGCGGCTTCAGTTTTGCGTCTGAAACACTTGGGCCGAATTTTGTGGCTATTCTTACTTAAACCCATGAAAATTTGGCGCAAACATTTCAGACGCAAAATTGGGGCCGGAAAATCGGCACAGCCAATATTTAAACTAACACTCTTAAATAAATTTAAACTGCCATTTATTAATAACAAAATGTCCTTATTGAGGTATTTAATTAACCAAAGCAAAAACTTTTTGTGTGCATAAAAAATAAAAAAAAACTTCCTGATGATCGCTGGAATCGAAAATTGACTGAATGGACTCCGAATGCCCGTCGTCCTGTTGGAAGACCGCCTACAAGATGGATGGATGATTTTACAAAATTCACAAACAAAACATTTAATGAATTATTATCACTTTGTTTAACTAATTTTTGGTGTTGTAATGTGTCCCCTTTCGTCCTTCGTGACAGATAAAAGGTTTAAAATAAAAAATAAAATAAACTCTTTTCAGATCGAAGGAAAGAAAGCCTGTGTTAAATTTAAATGCATTTATGGAAATTAAATACAACAGAAGCAAAATGTTCTATTTGTAGATTAACTCAACTGGTGATTATTATAAAACTGACATAAACAAACGACTCTTCAATCAAAAATGGCAAAAAATAAACAACTGCAAAGAATATAATTAAAAATTGATTCTAGGAGATATTTGAAAGAATGCATTTTAAATTAAACTAAACTGTATTTCATTTTAAAATGGGTTTTGCTTCCTCAAAGAATCCTAATCAAAAAAGTTTACGGTAAATTTGTATTTAAAATTATATATGATTTTTTATATATTAAAGTTTTTTAGGTATAAAGAATTTCTGTTGCTCTTCAAAGGCTTTTTGGATTATTTAACTGTTCATTTGAAGAACGTCGAGGAAAGATTGTATTTGTAAAATCTTGGTCTACTGTATCATAATTTCAATTGCCTTTAGAAACTTCTGTGATATTTTTGTTTTAAAAATTGCTAAAATATGCTAAAATAAAAAACTGTCAAGATTATTAATATCACCAGCATTGTATGATATAATAAAACTGGCCGATCTAATAAAATTAAATAAATAATAACAGACTTTCTTTTTAAATCTTTTATTTGTAACTTTAAACTTTTTTCAAAAACTTAAAAAAATCCAAGATGGAAATCCTTTTGATTTGATTCTGGTTTAAACTGAAAATATGTTATTCATCATATTAAAAGCAATATAATACTAATAAATAAAAAATAAAAAAGTTGAAAAAACAAAAAATTCTGGAAAAACAATCGTGATAAATTTTTTATGCGCTATATAATTCTTTTTCCTGCATTATTAACTGTTAGAATATAAGTTTCACTTTTTTAATATTCAATATAGTTTAACTGTCGCGTGGCTATTCGTGTTGTATTCAGAAAAGTTTCATAAAAATTGATGCAAACATTTGATAAAATGCAAAACAATATATGTGATATATGGTTTTGATATCGCAGACAAACTTTTTTATGATTATAAAACTCTGATCACTTAATTACTATTAAAGTTACGGACAAATGTTTCATAAAAACTGTGGAGATGGGGTTATGCATACGGATATAGGATAAAACACATTTTAAAAATTGAATAAATAATCGACATTTTAAATCAAGTGTTAAACTGATATAAGTATTTTTACTATTTTCCTTCTTCTAAATATCCAATTTTTAAAGATTTACGACAAACTGAACTCAAAGATATTTTAACTGCCTTGAAAAAGTTTTTCTTTTTTTACGTTTCCTTTTTACGATAGTTTAAGCGACAATAAAAAAGTGCAAAATTGGTCAGCAAGCTCGGTTTTTAATAATTATCAAAAATACCAGTATAGTCAAAAGCAACGAAAAAGTAATAACAGTGAGGGATTCTTTTGTGATGTTGTATTTTCGGTTTTTTTAAAACTGTAGTATCAAGCCTTTAAATTCTTTTTATTTCTTTAACGCTTTTTAAAATTTTTTTATCTAATATTACAATCATAAAAGGCAACGTCGAACGCAAAACTTTTTAATAATAAACTGTTTAAATTTTTCACTGATTTTGAAAATAAACAAAATCAATTTTATTATGAGTTTTTAAAAGGTTTTTTCTAATTAAAATGTTAAACTAATGCAAACATTTGTAATTATTTCTCAAAATACTGATTTTAATGAAAAAAAAACACAATAATAATCAATTGATCGATGGAGAGAGTTTTCCAAAGTGAAAAAATAAATTAAATTAAATTACGTAAAAAAAAGTTGTTAAATTTAAAATCTGTTAAAAACGGTTATAACGTTAAAGTATAGAACAAAAAAGATATTTCAATAAACTGATACCACTGGTGAACCAGATAAAAATTACGATTAAAATAAAACCCCAAAACTTTTTTGATTCGTGCTTTTACAAAGAAAGAAGAATATAACGTTTAGCTTATTTTTTAATTTAAACTGAGAAACCATTAACTAAATTTTTTTAAATTTAAAATTATAAACTTATCCTAAATAAAAAAAATATTTGTATGAAAAGTTAAATGAAACACTTTTAAATTAAAAAAAATCTAAAAAGTTGTTAACTGAGGTTTGATCTGTTCGGTTATTAAAAAAATTACTTTTTAAAATATGATAGAACAATAACGATATTTTTGTTAAAAAAACGAAAGTAATAATTTTGCCTAATAAAATGAACATTGCATAATTCGAAATACTAAAAATAACAAAATTGCAGCATTTTTATTTCTGCTAAATTAAGAAATATGTTTAACTGAGTATAGGATTTTCCTGGTTATCGGGTATCTATTAACAAATGTGTGTTCTCCAAAATGATGAGTAAATTAAAAGCTAATCAAATATTGCAACAGTGAAAAATTTTTTAATCCCAAGAAAAGAAATTAACTGTTGGTCCATATTTTGAAGAGTTTTTCTATTTTCTTTAAAAGTTGGAAAATTGCCGTCATTTATTTAAAATAAAAAGGAAAGAAACAAATCCTTGTTTCCAAAATTGAAAGGGAAAGCTTGAAATTATCAAATTGTGCAATTCTAAGGCAAAAATTTTGGTATATTTAAAGATAATTGTTTTATGATGAAAAAATTTTCATTTTATGTAAAAGCTTTTTTGTTAAATCTAAAATGATAATAGGTAAGAACAGCACTAACTGTATATCAAGAAACTTTTATTTTTGCTTAAAATTCAAATGTATTTTTACAAAACTGTATTAGAAAGAGTAACGCCTGTATTTTGAAGTAAAAAATAAATATAAAATTATAAAACTTGGGAGCTAAAAAGCTAAATTTTAAATTTTTGATTTTAACTGGTCTGTTTTTTACACGTGGGGTAAAAATAAAAATAAAATCATGGATTCAAACTGAATCAGTACTACATAATGTTTATTTTTTAAGCTCATAATATGGCGAATCTTGAAAAATAGCTAAAATTTTGGTGTTATCGGCATTTTAAATTACGTTCAATTTTTTTCGCCAATAATATATGCTTTTTAACTGATATATTTTTTCAGGAGTTTTTATTAGAACTTTTGTTTGTTTTCTAATTTAATTTACAACGATCATTTATGATCACTTATAAGTTCAAATGAAAAGCTAAAAGTAATCTTCATTTTTACAAATCAAAATTTAAAAACTCGAAACTACGCTTTTTTGGAACGGTTTTCTCAAAAATTTAGAGTTACTTTAATTTGGTTTATTCAAAGTAAAAGTTAGATTTAAATTTAAACTGACAGGATCTTATTTTAGGTTTTTGGGATACAAACTGCATTAATTTGTATTTATACAAATTTGGTATGGCATATTGAAATTTAAAATTTTTGTTGTGAAATTAAGTTACAAATTAAACAGGGAAAAGCTGTAGGGTAAAACTGAGCAAAATGTTACAAAAAAAGAAAATGAAAATAAACTAGTAATTTTCATGAGGTTTTTAGAACTTTTCAACAAATTTATTAGACAAAAAACTGCAATTTTAAGATCTTCTTCTTTAAAAACAGGGTAATAATGTTAAAATTGATGAAAATTTTCAAAAAGCTAATTCAATGTTTTTACTATTTTTTAAATATGCGACTGATATAATTTAATTTTAATTGATGATTAATTTCAATGGAACGTTTTAATATTTTAAAAAACTTGATAGATAAAATAAAACTGACTTTACAAAAAAAAAGTAAAAAAGAAAAAATTAATTAATTTATGGCAAATTAAATCAGTAATTAAAAATAAATGTAATCAAAGAATGCAAATATACTTTGCAAAAAATTATAAATTTAAAAATTGAATAATTTATAACATTGTTATTGGAAAAACATGGGTAATTTAAATGATAAAAATGTAACAACTTAAAAAATTGCAAAAAATATTTCTCCCACAATGCTAGGGGTAATTTTTTGGTTATTCAACTTTAAAACAACTGAACTGTCAAAATACCATTAATTTTTTCAAAACTGATAACCAAACAACAATTTGTGAAAGTTAGATAAAACAAATTATCAACAAAGATGAATTATTTTTAAGTAAACTGAGCTTTTTTCATCTAATATGAATCATATTTTTCTCATATTATCTAAAAATAAGAATCACTTTTTTTGTTCTTTAACGGACACACATTTTTTTTAAAAGTTGGACTTGATAATACTTAAACGTTATTAAATCCTAAAACATTTTTATATGAACGCAACCTCAACCCAAAGTTTTTGATGAAATTTATATCTAAAGATTTCTATTATTTTTAAAAACGTAAACTGATGACTTCTATTTATTATGTATTTTACAATTAATTTATTATTACTTTAACTGATTTCAAATCACTCTCTATAAATTTTAGCTGCTTTTTACGTTGTATGATTTGCTTTTGAAAACTGACGACTATTTCTTCTTGGTTGATTTCTCTCGATTTATCTCAAAATGCAAAATATATCCAAGTTAGGAGATAAAAAAAATTGATACAAACTGTTAATATTTTCATACAATTTCAAAACTTCATGGATGTTTTTGTCCAAAGTTTTGTTTCATAATTATAATAAAAAACTCGTAATTTTTCTGAAATGTTTTTATTTTTTCCACACCTTTTCCTTTTCAGTTTTTTGAATTTTACTCTTATCGAATCTTTTGTAAAAAACTTGAATCTATTTTAAGTTATCTGTTGTAAACGATAAAAAATTCTTATTTTTTCACTGGTTCTTATGGCAATTTCTTTATAACGATTCTAAAAAAAACTAATAAAACTGCAAAAGACAAAAATGTCTTCTACTAAAATCCTTTTTGTTATATAAACTGACAGTTGTGAGATCCAATGGGCAAAAAAAGATTTAAATTCTTTGGCAATCCCCGGATAAAACGGCAAAACTTCCAGTTGGAAGTCAAAAATTTGATTTTGTTTTTGAACTTCCAAAAGGATGTCAGCCATCGTTTGCTTTTAAAGAAGCTAAAATTGTATATTCATTAAAAGCGGATATTTTTTATTCAAAGAAATCGATTGCTTCCGATGAAACAGTTTTTAGTGTTTCTTCAAATCCAGATCTAATTTTAAAAGATGTTTTGGGAAATTTTGGAAAAAAAGAAGCAAAATTCCTTTCAAGTCATTCTTCGTCACATCCCGTTGAAGCAAAAGTAAGGATTTTAATTTTATTTTTGGGGATTTTATAAACTGAGCAGCATCATCTTGTTACAGAGCTTTAAATAATGAAAAGCTGATTTTCATGAGCGAAAGCTTTATTTAAAATATTAAAATTAATTTATAAAGAAACTGTCGTCGTTGTTCATTGCTTGCAAAATTTAACATTTATAGGTTAAGTAAAAAATTAACAGCTTAAAAGTTAAAATATTTTAACCGTTTAAAGTTTAGATTTTAAAAACAAGTTAAAATATTAAAATTAAAACATAATTTCATAAGGAATATTCGTACAATTTTTTTTTATTAAAAACTGATTCGATCTTTTTTACCCATAATGCAAAAACTTGATCATAACCTTTTCTTCGCTTTTACTAAAATATCTTTAATCATCTGGTCTTATCGCTAAGAAAAATGTTTGGATTTTGTAAACTGTTTTTGAAGAACATTTGTTTTCAAAGATAAAAAAAGTAAATTACAGAACAAAATTTTAGTGGTAAAAGCTATATTTTAAATATTTTAATTAATTTATAAAGAAACTGTCCCATGTTGTAGCAAACAAAAGACCTTTTTAGGAAATTAATTGTTAATAATTTTGCATCGAACAAAGATAAATATTATTAGAATTTTTATCAAATAAATTACGAGCAACTGGCGCCAACAACCGAAGTTCAATAATTATGATTGCATAAAAAAAAGCGACAACAGGCAATAAAAAAACGAGAGAGAGAAAAACAGTCTCATTTCGCCAACGCTCATCCTTAACGTTAAACTGCAAAAATTAGCATCTATGTTTTTTGTGGAAAATTAAACTGTTTGAAATTTTTACTTTTTGAAAAAACCATTTTTTTGTAACACTAAAAAACGAACACATTTTAATTAAAAAGCGTAAATAAAAATATCAAAAACTGAATACGTTATGAGAGTAATGTTATAAATGATTTATTTTTTATTTTATTTAAAACTGTATCATCAAATCCGAATTTGCCAAATCCGAAAGCTTAATAAAACATTTTTTTTCGCAATTGCTAATAAAACTGAACCATCACATGCTCCAAGTAGGATAAAAAAATTCACATTATTGCTAAATTATTGTTAAAACTGAATGCATGCAAGTGCGGGGTTTTAAATTAAACTGCCATTTTCAAAATTCTATATCCATTTGTTTTCAGATTATTCTTCCAAAAAAAGTTTATGCTCCTGGTGAACAATTAAATTTGGTTGTTGAAATTTTAAATGATTCAGATTTTTCTGTTGCTTCAATAAATACAGGAATTATTTCATTGGTTTATTGCAAGGGCCAAGCAACCTTCGGAAAAACCACTCCTGTAACAAAAGAAGAAAAAGAAGTCATTAAATCACAGGAAGAAGTTTTGGAAGAAAAAATTAATGTAAATATTTTTTTTAACTTTTCTATGGGTATTTAACTGTTTCAAAAAATTCAATTTTAGGTTGAACCTGATAGCTTTTATAAATATACTCGAACAATTATTGTACCAAAATTGGTCCCAAATGTTTTTGATTCAAATATTATTACAACTGTTCATACTGTTTATGTAAGTTTTTCTATTTTTTTATTTTTAACTGTGCAGCTTCTTTCTGCCTTTTTGATAATAAAAATAGATATTTAGTATAAAATAAATTTTAAAAAATCTTGAATTACAAATTTATAAATGACTTTTAAAAAATTTGGTAATATTTAAATTGGCAAAAAGAGGTGAGTAAGAGCGTAAAAACTGTTCAGTATGCACAGAAGCTAATTTTTTAATTAAGGATTTTGGATTGTAAAAAAAGAAATTAGTTTTTTAAATTTTATTTAACTGGCATCTTTTATGTGCTGCAAATATTATATCCTATTTCGCAAATATAATAACACGAAAAACTTCAATCTTGTATGGCAAAATTAAAAAATTAAAAAATTATTTTATAAAAATAGTTAATAAATTGAAAAAAACACAATCAGGCGCATAGAATAAACTCGTAAAAACGAAATTTCATCCTTTATTTTATGATAAATTTTTCTTCTTTGGACATAAACTGTAGGTTCATTTGTCGAGACTCAAACGTTATTTTTCTTTAAAACTATCCTATATTCCCTTAAATTTTTATACCGAATAACGAAAAAAAACTTGAGCTCAGGAATAAAAAAAGAGTATGATAAAATAATTTTTGCAAATATTTTAATACTTTTTTAGAAACTTGGTTTTTAAATATAAAAAATTAAACTTTTAACTGTATATTTAGCAGGAATTTTTGAATACGATTATTTAACAACTAATTTTTATTTATGTTTTTTAAACTGAACCCTGTAAAACTAAATTTTTTTTGTTTTTTCGAGAATCAAGTTCCAAGTAATAACAATCCTTTAAATTTTTTAATTACATATAAGTCACTAATTTACCTGTATCGAAGAACTTCATTTTTACCAATTTTTTTCAAAATTTATTATTTTTAGATTACAATTCATTCATCTTCAAATACAGTATTAATTGGTTCAATTCCAATTGTAATTTCAACACATATTTCACATTCTGAACCACATCAATCACAATCTGCACATGCCCATCTTGTTCCACCTCCACGTTTTCCACCACATCATCAACACATTGAAGAAACTTCAACTGCTTCTATTACATTAAAAAAACATGCACCATTAACTCAAAAATATAGTAATGCATCAAATGCAAGTAGCATTCATTCCCAAAAATCTCCATATTCATCTTTAAATACTTCAACCTCTTCTCTCACTTCAAATTCATCAGATTCAAAGCCAAAGAAAAGTGTTAGATTTAATGATGAATTAAATATTAAAATTTGTAATGATAATTTTATTAGCATTTAAAAAAACATTTAACCTTATTTTAAACTGGTATTCATTGTTACTAATTCACTTTTTTAAATTTTGTATTAAAGGGTACTTTTTTTGTAATATTTTATTTAGCACTTTTGTGTGTATAATATTTATATGCTTTAATACAACGTTTGTATCCAATATTATTAATTTGTGAAAGCTATTTATCTCATTTTATTTGCTTTTAATAAAAATACTTATAAAGAAATTAAAATTGCGTCGGAAAATTGTTGTATTCTTTTTTGCGTAAACTACGTTTTTTTCTTTTTTGAAAATACATCAAAATCGATTATTTTTCGGATAATTTTACTTAGTGTTTTTAAACTGTAAACGGAAAATATTGATTTTTTTATGTTTTTCGAGAATAAAGCATTAAAAAGCTTTAAAATTTTTAATTACACCCTTTTTCCCATAAAAATAACATTTAAAAACTTTTAATATTAAATTCATAGGGGACAGAAATATCCTCAAGAAAATTAAAAATCTTTTTATTTAAACTGGACGAAAGCTTTTAAAACTTTTTTTAAAACCGAGGAAAACAAAATTTGCAACAAATTTTCCAAGATTTTTTTTCTGTTGTTAAAACTGAAATTTCGTCCCAAATTTTGTTAATACTTTAGATTATAACGTTTAATGTGCTGTAAAATATAATTTTAAATGGCCATCTGGCAACTAAAATGATTATAAAATCCAATACGATAAAATTATAGAAAATTTTGTTACTCGTGGTGAAAAGAATTTTTTAAAATAACTGACAAAAATAATAATCTACAAACATTAAATTAACTGTCTTTCTGTGATTGCATCAGGGGTAATGCAAAAAAGCTAATCTTAAATTTTATGGAAATCCTTAGAAAAAATTGTTGGATTTTGTAACGCTATATTTTTCTAAAACTGTCGATTCATTAATAATATCCATCATTTAATTTATTTTTAGATCGAAATGAAGACATTTTTTGTAAAAAACTTCTTTCAATCCAATGAAAAATCAAGGAGCAGAAATTATTCATAAAGTAAATATTGAAAACTGAAAAACAGTAACATTAAAGTTGCAAATAAAACGTTTTGAAACACGTATATTAAAAAGTTGAAAGAAAGTAAACACTTTTTAAGGATTACTTTCAAAGTAAAATAAACAATAAACTTTCGTTTTTTTAAATAAATTGTTTGCAAAAAAGATTCAATCATGAGGTTGAGTGAGGAAGTGAAAAATAGGTATATATAAACTGTGAAACGCATGGGATAAAGAGTTTTTGTTAAAAGTTTTTTTTTAAAAGTTTATATTCGAACATGGCTGTTTCAACGATAAATTACAAAATTTTTGTTATTGTTTTAATTTTAACTTTTATTTATACTGTTTCGGCAAGATTTGCAAGTAATCGATTTAAAGGTAAAAAAACTGATTCCAGATATCCATCTCGAATAAATTAAATTATTCATTATTTTTTCGTTTTGTTCAAAAATAAATTTTAGGTATGTGCTTCAATGACAATAATTGTGACGCCGTTTGTAAAACAGAAGGTGTTTATGGAGGACATTGTTCTTGGTTTAAATGTTATTGTGGTAAGTTTTAAACTGTGATAACAGAGTGTTAATTATATATTTATGTTTTTAGATAACTGAAAAATGTATGCTTTTCCTAATATTTTAACCAACAAAACTTTTACTTATATTTAATTTAACTGTTATTGTAGAAGGAAAATTTTATTTAAGTAAAGAAACGTAAAAATTAAAATGTTATACTTTTTTGTTTTTATGTAAACTGAAAAAACACAATATAAAGCTAAAATACAAGTTAAAAAAACTTAAAATTACCAATAAAAAAGTTTAATAATTAATTATTTAACAAATTAAGCAAAACTCGTGAAAAACTTTACAAAATTTTGTAATGTTTAATTTGCTGTAAAATATAATTTTAACTGGCCATCTGGCAACTTAAACAGTTATAAAATCCAATAAGATAAAATTATAGAAAATTTTGTTAATGGTGGTGAAACGCCTCACTATAATAAACTCATTTTTGTTGTCTTTTGTGTTAAAACATGACAATATATGTATTTAAAATAACTGTGCCATGATAGTGCAACACCAAAAAATGAAACTTTTGTTAAACATATTTTTTTGAAAACATTTTATATTCCAAAATCCTTGTTTTATTATTGTTTTTAAGTGTTGAATGAAAGTATAATAGAAAACGAATAAATTTTAGTGTTTTTAAAAGTAAACAGATAAAAAATACCAAAACTCTCAAAAAAAAAATTAATTTTAGCCACAAAAAAGCATCATAGGCACATGTTAATTATATTTTAAACTGCTGCATTACAAAAAAGGAATCTGAAATCATTGTTTGTAAAAAAAACTGGAGATCTTTTAAAATTGATTTTAACTGTAAGTTTTTTCCGAACGTGAAAAAATGTGTGGTTTAAAATTTAATAAAATTATTAAAAACTGTCATGTATCAACGTTGTTCTGTCAAAAAAACTGTTTTGATAAAGATTGATATGGGCACATTTTTTACTTTATTTTTTTTACATTAAAATTTTACATCGATAAAAATTGATTAGTGTTAAGTATAAAACTGTTTTACCAAAAGATATTAAATTGCTTATCAATTAGTAAATTAGGTGTTTTTGGAGTTGATCAAATTTCATACTTTTGAAATTATGTTTTTGACAAAAAATTAATATAAACTGAACTTTTCTTTTGAAACAGTATTTAGATAAAATATGTATAACAAAGCTGATACAAACAAAACTAAAAGGCTGTTTCAGCAGAATCGAACACAACATCCATTTAAAATAGTTTATAAACTGAATGAACATACAAAAAATGGATTAAAATTTTTCTTTATCCATCTGTTTGGCAGATATAGTGATCAGCTATTATAAGTGTTAAATTAGTAATTTTTGGTTAATTTCAATTAACTGTTGTCCAAAAACATTCAGCTTTTAAAAGAGTTTTAGAAAACATTTTATAGCTTTTTTTATAACTATCAATTTTTTTATAAACAAACAAAAAACAAATTTAAAACTGTAAATTTTTTAATTGTGATCAAACTCCAAAAAAGTAAAGTAAAAAAACTGTCTGTTTTTTTTTTGTGTTAGTTTGAATTTTTCTAACAAAATTTGATAAATTACTTTCAATTTTATAAATTTTGTAAAAAAAAATGGAAAATCATTTTTCTAAAAAACAAGCCAGGGATGAGAAATGCGGCCGGCCAGGCCGGCTGAGGCCGTAGGGTTTCGGCCGCGGCCGGCCGCAATATTTTGACAGAAAAAAACAGCAAAGGCGGGACCCTTTGAAAAAACAAAAAAAAATGAACCAAAAAAAATTCACAAAGGAATTTAAGCGAAAAATTAGTTAAAATTTCCTAATTAAATTGCTATAACATAGAAAAACCGTGTATTTCGAATGTTAGAAACAAATTTTAGTGTAGAAAAAAAATTTTTTGATTTATCGAGGCCGGCCCGGCCTTGATTTTTTCGGCCGCGGCCGCGGCCGGCGGGGTTTTTCGGCCGGATTTCTCATCCCTGAAACAAGCTCAAGTTTCTGGCAAACTGTTGATATTTTGCCAACAAATTTACTTGCAATTTTCAGAAATGTTTTGATACTCATTTGCCTGTTCATTCTTTTTTCGCGCCCTATTGCATCTCTTAATTTCATGCTAATGTCATTTTTCAAACATTGTAATTTATTGCTTTTTGTTCATCTTTCTTTCATGTTTTAGTAATAAGGAAATTTATTTATTGGTGTTGGTAAAAATAACAAAGACGCTGAAGATCGTTGGATAATTATGGGAAAAGAATATATTTATTTTGAAAAGGTATGTTTTTTGTTAATTAATGTAGACAAAAGCTAAACATCTTCGACTGAAAGCTGACCATAGCAACATAGTGGAAAAGTATATATCTCATTTTTTATAGTTATTTGCTTGTAAAGAGCATTGTTACCGTATAATTTATCCACGATTTTAGCAACATGATCTGATGTGTGGACAACATGCATTAAATATGCTGATTCAACGTAAAGAATTTGATGCATCACATTTAACAAATTTTGTTGAAAGACTTGATCAACGTGAAAAAGAAATTCGGGGAATGCCTTCAAATTCATTTCGAAGTCAAAATGCTTCTGAATCTGGATTCTTTTCTATTCAAGTTTTAGCAGCAGCTTTAATATCTCAAAATTTAGTATTGTTTGATACAAATAAACCAAAATATGCACATTATATGTTTGAACC
>CABFKP010038492.1:0-13323 GCA_901779475.1 Panagrolaimus davidi
TTTTGATCATGCATTTTTGGAAACAATTTCCAAATTAAGCATTACTTAAAAAAAATATAAAAAGGTGGAAAAAAGTTTTCCAAATTAAGCATTACTTAAAAAAAAGATAAAAAGGTGGAAAAAAGTTTTCCAAATTAAGCATTACTTAAAAAAAAGATAAAAAGGTGGAAAATAGTTTTCCAAATTAAGCATTACTTAAAAAAAAGATAAAAAAGTGGAAAATAGTTTTCCAAATTAAGCATTACTTAAAAAAAAGATAAAAAAGTGGAAAAAAGTTTTCCAAATTAAGCATTATTTAAAAAAAAGATAAAAAGGTGGAAAAAACTTTTCCAAATTAAGCATTACTTAAAAAAAAGATAAAAAGGTGGAAAAAACTTTTCCAATTTAAGCATTCTTAAAAAATTTATTTCAATTTCCAATTTAAGCATTCATCGACGTTTTTTTGAAAAGTTCAAAATAGTTTTAGTTTTTCACGTGTTATATGATAAAAATTAGTTGTCGTCTGTTTTGCGAACACAACATAAAAAATGATAGCCAACGAAATGATCCACTGCGTCTGAATGTTCTAAATGCTTTGCTCTTGATTCAAATGATGAACTTCCCTTGTTCCTGTGAATCAATCCCGTGAACTTATGCACAGGTTAGATTCTTTTAATTTTTGTGTTTTATTTGTTATTTTATAATTTTGTATATGTTGTGTCGGATTTGGGGAACCGTCGATTCTCGAGAACCGACGACGGATTTGGAGAACCAATTACTGGTTCTCCAAATCCGACTTCCGAGTTGGAGAACATCCATAGACGGTTCCCCAACTCCGACGTCGGTTCTCGAGAACCGACGCCTTGTATCTGTCAGAGTTGGAGAACCGACGGTTCCCCAAATACGACACAACATATATAATTTTGTTGTTACGGATTATATTTGTAATAAATTTTATATGTTGACATAGTTCTGTGTAACAGGGGACAAGAAGGGCAAACTGGATTACCGGGCGAAAAAGGGCATTACAGAGGACGAAACCGGACGATTTGAAATCTCGTATACATCCGGAAACCGATCTTATAAGGTGTGTATTACATGCCGTTTACGTCCTGGAATTGGACTTTCCTGGTGCGCAAAACATCGCCTTTCCGAACCTTTTTAACGTGACGGCCGTTTCCGGTCGTAAAACGTGCTGTCCAAAATCGTACCGGGAACGGACGTCTCGAACGTCCGTTTACGTTTACAGGACATTTGCGTACCGTGCAGTTTTTCAGTGTAATCACATGAACGATTTTTTAATGACTTAATAATTTCAATGAAATAAGAATCACATGGAAGCATACAAACTATTGATTTTCCATGTTCATTTATAATTTTAACTGAAAGTAAAAACTTTGTCAAATAAGAAAAGAAAGAAACATACCTTTTTTTTCATGCCCATTTGTAATTTTAACTTAAAAAACAAAAAATGTAAAAAAGTTAAGCAGTAAATAAAATTAAACCTTTTACATGAAAAGCAGTATCCAAAATTTCACTTAATTCATCATAAGAAAAAAGAAAGCCTTTTTTAACTAAAATATTTTTTTAACGATTAAAAATACCGAGAAAAAACATACCAACAAATGTAATTAAGAAATTAAAAGCCATTTTCTTAAATTTAAAAAACGGTAAAATTTCTGTTAATTCAGATTTGATTGCATCATTTAAATTGTATATTTCTACATTTGATTCAGATTGTTTCTTTTTAACTCGATTTTCAGTCCATTCATAAATCTTTAATATAAATAACAATGGCGATTTTTTAATATTTTAATGAATATTATACAAACCTTTTCAAATAATATTTCCTCTGAAACAAATCGATCTTCAAAGCTAACAATTCTTTCAACGGTACTTTTTGAAATTTCCAAAAATCCATCAGATTCAACCAAATTAATTCCATTTTCTTTCATCGATTTTGAAATAACTTTTTCAAACATTGGCAACGAATATTTTGATAAAGTTTCAAGAAAAACAAGAGTATTTTCTTTCGTATATTTTTTCTTTGACAAAAATTCATCACATTTTTTTTGAAGTTCTTTAACTTGATAAAATTCAGATAAATCAACCATGACAAAAATATTTTCATCATTTAATTTACATTTCCCAGAATATAAAAATGTTAAAAATTCATAAAAATCATTGTATGAATTTGTTGTAATTTCAATAGTTTCTTTTTTATTCCAAATATCCGAAATCATTCGTTTAAAAACATCCGAAACGGGTGCCAACATAAATTTATGAGCAAAAATAATCTTAAAAAGTTAAAATAAAAAACATTATTTAAACGAAAAATTGTGTAAGAAATCGAGTGTTAATTTTTACTAATTTTGTAATTAATGACAACTTGTGAACTGAACCTTTCGCTATTATAAATACCTACTTTTCCTTCAATCTCAAATTTCAAATCAAAATATCCATTTTCTTCATCTTGAGATTTAAAAGTTTCAAATCTTTCATTGTTTAATTGAGACATTTGCGCTTTGAAAATTGACTAAAAATTATTTTTTTTGCATTAAAAATGGGGGTAGTGTTGACGATGGCGCCGAATGTGGCGCCGGCATTCCCATGGCCTGCATTTTTTAACAATGCAATTTTTTTTATTTCTGCTTAATACATTATTTAGTCAAGTTAATGCCTCACATTTTAAGATCATAATCATTGCATTATCATTAATACTTACCTCAGAAAAGCAGAAATAAAAAATATTAAATTGTAAAAAAATGCCGGCCAGGGGAATGCCTGCGCCATCGGCAACACTGAATGGGGGCAGAGTTTTTATCAGCAATGAAATGGTGAATATGACAGCACCTGTTTCCATACAGTACGCACACGAAATGATTGTCCTTTCAAAAGAAAAAGATCATCGGTTAGTACAGTCAAAACTCGATTTTACGCCCCTCGATTTTATGTTTACCTCAATTTGACGCCTTTTTTTACGATTCCTTGAAAGGCGTAAAATCGAGGTTTGACTGTAATAAAAAACGCTCTTCAAATTTTGCGAGGAAAAAATAACAATGTTTTACAACCAATAAAATGAAAACATAAAGAAGAAAAAAATTCAAAGAAAACGAAATGAGCAGAAAAGGAACTCAAATATTTGACACAGAAATACATGAATGAGAAAAAAAAATTATTTAATTTCATTTTAAAAACTCTCTCTCCTGCACATTCAAGATCAGCTTAAAAAGAAACAGAACGCACTTTTTAGCAACAAATTTTTCTGTGACATCCAAAATCTAAACCTTAAAACTTTGCTCAAGAAGTTTTAGTTAAAAATTTCAGTGAAAAGCTTTAATCTTACAAAAAAACGCAATAAATAATTTTTTTAAAAAATTTTTGGCAGGTCGTTAGTTTTTTTTTGCCTTAAAACATTCTCTTTAAAATTCTTTTTTTCTAGTATAATTTTTCTGATGTTCAGCTGCAAAAAATATAGTTGTTGACCATTAAAAGTTCTATGGAAAATATTTATTTAAATTCACAAATACGAAAGAGTAAAACAATTCATTCAATTTCAATTTTACAGTTTTCAATAATAACAAAATCAGATATTTATTATGTGATATTTACTTTATTTATTGTTTCACAAAAGCGATATTTTCTATTGGAAAAACATAAAAACTGACACATAAAATTTAAGACGACAATTTTTAAAATTTTACAGAGGATATACGTCGAACCGAAAGGTTTCTTTTTGCACATCGATGTATATCGGGCAAAGTGTTTTTCAACTCCATCGAAGGAAAAAACTTCTCATTTATTTTCGTATCCTTTTTCGTTTGTTCTTTTCTTACGAAAAATAACAAAATTTGCTGGATGGCGCTGAAACACGCTTTGCTGACATCTGCGTGCGAAAAACAATCATTTTTGTTTGGTTTTGATTCGACGTGTGGGAATTTTGGCCTAAAATTGTGCACATTCAATACGCCCAATCTCCCGAAAACCCTTATACACATATCACTTCTGCAAAACAAATAAACTTTGAAATGAGACCTAATCTGTTAACATTTTTTTCTCAAGGAAAAATAACAAAAGCAAAAAGAAAAAATACAGGACAAAACTAACATCAAAAAATCAGGCTATTCAATTTCAATTTTACAATTTTCAGTAGTTTTAAATCCAGAAGTTTCAAGAGACATTTCTGCAATAAAATATGCATTCGGATTAAAGGACTGATAAACAACACAAATTCCGCCATTGTATCAATATAAATAAATTTCAATTCCATCTCTTTTGTTTTGTTTATCTTTGTTTTCCATCTTTGACTGAGATGGACGCTTTTCTTAGTGCTTTTTTCCAAAGACATTATTTTTCTCTTTAAAATTTTTCGGACGATGTATTTTATGTTTTTTTTTATTTCATTGCAAAAGCGTATTTTAAAATTAGTTTTTTTTCTTTTTGAATATTTTTACAAATATTTATGCCAAAAGAAATCATTAAATAATATTATATAATAATGGTTCCTGTATTTGCTATTATTATCACAATAATGATACAGCACGTTGTGTTGGTTGCCTCAATTATATTAAATTTGATAAAGATAGAAAAGTATTTCTTACCAATCCTGCTGAAGGATATGGGCCAGTTGTTACAAAAGAAGGAAATGCAAATTTGGTACAAATGAAATAGAAGAAAAACAATTCCAATTGTAATCTAAACATATAATACACTTGCATATTTCAAAAGCATGTTTTTTTAGATTATTTTTTGTTCAATGTGAAGGCAAAGGTATTGAAAATTTAGAAATTTTTAAATCAAATTTTAAAAAATGTTTGTACCAATTTTTGGAAAAATGACTGCTAAAGTTCGCGATAGCATGAAAAGAAGAATTGAAAGAGCTGTAAGTTTTATTTTCGAAAATTAAATATTTGATTTTTAAAATGTCAAAAACAAATTTGAATTTTTGTTATTTTAATTCGACGATTAAGTTGAGGATATTGTAAAATATTAAACCAATTAAAAAAATGAAAAATTTTTGTTTTTGAAGTTGTTTACTTTTAAAGTGGATAAAAACTGACCGAGAGAACAATTTTGAAAAGCTTGCTGGTCATCCAATGATAAAAAGAAATTTTTGGAAAAAAAAATATTAAAAAGAATTCGAATTCATTTATTTCAATGTTTAGTTTGTTTTATTTTTTTTGGTCGAAAAAAGTAAGAAAAAACAATTTTTAATGTTTTTTGAGATTTTTTTCTGTTATTTCAATCTTAAGTTTTTATATTTAAATTAAAAAAGACAATATTTTGAATTAAAAGCAAAATGAATATCAACAAAAAAATTTGTTTCTTTATTTACAAAAAAATCCAACAGAAATATCCAAATTAAACAATTCGACACATTTTTTAAATAATTCAAAAGTTTTTTACAACAGAGTTTTTTAAAAGTGAGAAATGGCGATACAAAATTGATTTTTTTCAAAAAAAAACATAAATATGCTTTTTAAAAACTGAAGAAAATATAACAGATGAAAATAACAGCGATTATTGACTTTTTTTAATTAAATGTTTTTCTTTTATTTTTTGTGTAATCGTTGCAGTCGACTGCCACGATTGCTGTTTTCTTTGTGGAAACCAGTAAAAAACATTTGCAACATTCTGCCGTTAATGCTTTATTTTTCATTTTGACTGTTTTTTTTTGATCTGAAAAAAAAGCTGGAAAAAATTTTTTTGAATATTTTTAGAGATAATTTTCTATTTTTTATTTTATTCACAAATAAAATAATAATTTTATTGTTATAATATTACAAAGACGGTGATAATGATTCACGCATTTGCTATTCTCATCACAATGATGATACAGCACGTTGCGTTGGTTGCCTTAATTATATTAAAGAAAATTGCAAATTTGTTTCGAAAGAAATAAAAGAAAAACAGTTGGAATTAATTCCAATTGTTTTTCTTTTAAATAAAATAAAACCTTTTTTTCAATAAATAGAATAAGAAAGAAAAATGAGAGAAGTAAAAAAGCAAGTGTTTTTTATCGGCTACTTCGAAAACAGCCCTTTTCGTAAAAATGTGCAACACAATTTTCGTTACACTTTAATGAAAAAAATTATTTTCCTTCTTGTTTTTATTTTTCAAGCGTACAAAAACGAACATTTTTTTATTATGTCTTTCGCTTCTTTTATAAAAAAATGCTTATTTTTTGAATATTTTAATAAAAAAACAAGAAAGCCACGTTTATTATACATTTATCACAAAGACAGTAATAACGATTATTGTTTTTGTTGTTATATTCACAATAATGATACAGCACGTTGTGTTAGGTGCTTAAACTAAATTAAATAAGATAAAAATAGAAAAGTATTTCTTACCAATCCTGCTGAAGGATATGGGCCAGTTGTAACAAAGGAAGGAAAATGTCAATTTGGATCAAATGAAATAAAAGAAATACAATTTCAATTGTAATCTAAACATATAATACAATTGCATATTTAAAAAGCATGTTTTTTTAGATTATATTTGGTTCAATGTGAAGGCAAAGGTGATGAAAATTTAGAAGTTTATAAAACAAATTTTAAAAAATGTTTGAACCAATTTTTGGAAAAACGACTGCTAAAGTTCGCGATAGCATGAGAAGAAGAATTGAAAGAGCTGTAAGTTTTATTTTCGAAAATAAATTTAAATTTTCGTTACTTTAATTCGACGATTAAGTTGAGGATATTGTAAAATATAAAACCAATTAAAAAAATAAAAAGTTTAAAATTTCAGTGAAGATTGGAACTTAGTTCACTCCAGCGACAAATGTATTCTGGTAGAAATATTTGGTCCAAAAATTAACTGGATTTGATGAAAATGGTGATCCATCAATTTTTCCACCAACTGAAGCCGTTCAAGCAACAATAAAAAAAGGCAAAGAAAATCCACTTCAAGAAAATGTTAGAAAATAAATTGCTGCTGAAATTTATGGAAAAATAAAAAATTGCAAAAGTGCTATTAAAATTTTAGATAAACTTGTTGAATCTGAACATTTTAAAGATGTTTTAAAACAATCATAACGTGCTGTATTATCTCGCTGCAAAGTCTTTTCAAACATGCATATTCTTTGCTCTTCTTCCACTTTTTATATTTTTTTCTTTTACCTGTCCTCTTTTGCCTGTTTGTTGTATAATGCCTGCAGGTTTTATCACCCCCACATTATCAAAAACTCGAATCTTTTCATTATCGATCCATTAAATCAGTGAATATTTATGACACAAGTGTGTTCCCCGTCTTAAATTTTTTGACTTTTTACAAATTTTCTTTTGTGCGTAAATTTTTTGCAGTAATTTTTCTAAACGTTTTTATTTAAATTAATTTTATTCACAAAATTGCGCATTTTTTGGCACTAAAATTATATTATTTGCGACAATTTGATAAAATGTCGCAAATAAAAAAATGGCTACTTTACACAAAAAACCGAATTTTTAAAAAAAATATTTTTATAACAAAAAAACAGATGGTAAATTACTGACAGCTTACAAATTGATAAAGAAATTTAATAATATTCAAAAATAACAACAGACAAAACATCTTAATCAATTTCTATTTTACAGTTTTCAGTAATTTCGAAGCCAAAAGTTTCAGGAATCATTTCAGCAAGCAAATAATATTGACTAGTAATTAAAGAATAATGCATTGCACCAATTGAGCCATTGAAACAAATTAAATACCATTCAGTTCCATCTCTTTTCATAATTTGACTTGGAACTGAAGGTATTTTTATTTGTTTTTCATTCCAGTATACCCAAGATGTTTTACATGATAGACAATTTTTTAAAGATTTAATATTTTCAACGATACCTGAATCTTTTGAAAGCATACCAATAATTGATTTTCCACTCGAATTTGTAACTTTTACTTAAAAAACAAAAAATGTAAAAAAGTATTGAAATAAAATCAAACCTTTTACACGGAAAGCAGAATCCAAAATTTCACTTAATTCTTTATAAGAAAAAAGAAAACCTTTTACAACTTAAATTACAGTATTATTTTTCGGATTTTAAGGAGAAAAACGTACCAACAAAATCGATTAAAAAATTCGTATTCATTTTGTTAAATTTAATAAATGGCAAAGTTTCAATTAATTCAGCTTTGATTGAATCATTCATATTAAAAATAAATGTTTGAGTTGCTTTTTCTTTTTTGGCAGTTGCATCATCTTCAATTGGTTTAACATCACGTGAATCTTCTTCATTTAATTCAGATTGTTTATTCTTAGCTCGGTTTTCTGCCCATTCGTAAATCTGAAATACGAAAATTAATGGTTACCTTTAAATATTTTAATAAATATTTTACAAACCTTTTCAAATAATTTTTCTTCTGAAACAAATCGATCTTCAAATCTAACAATTTTTTCAACGGTACTTTTCGAAGTTTCCAAAAATCCATCAGATTCAACCAAATTAATTCCATTTTCTTTCATGGATTTTGAAATAACTTTTTCAAATAATGGCAAAGAATAATTTGATAAAGTTTCGAAAAATACAAGAGTATTTTCCTTTGTATATTCTTTTTGAGATAAATATTTATCACATTTTTTTTTGAGTTCTGTAATTTGATAAAATTCTGATAAATCAATCATCACAAAAATATTTTCATCATTTAATTTACAATTTCCAGAATATAAAAATGTTAAAAATTCATAAAAGTCATTGTATGAATTTGTTGTAATTTCAATGGTTTCTTTTTTATTCCAAATATCCGAAATCATTCCTTTAAAAACATCCGAAATTGTTGCCAACATAAATTTATGAGCAAAAATTATCTAAAAAAGTTAAAATAAAATACATTTTTTAAACGAAAAATTTTATTAGAAATAGAGAAAAACAGTGTTGATCTTTTCTAATTTTTTAGTTAATGACTAATTGTGAGCTTTCGATATTATAAATATACTTACTTTTCCATCAATCTCAAATTTTAAATCGAAATATCCATTTTCCTGATCTTGGGATTTAAAAGTTTCAAAGAATAAAAACTTGTTAAAAAAATTCATTGTATAATTGAGCCATTTACGCTTTTAAAGTCGACTTTTTGCAATTAAAAATCAAAGCAGTGTTTTTATCAGCAATGAAATGGTGAATATATCAGCACCTTTTTCTATACACTGCGTTACATTTGTACACACACCAAATGATTGTAGTACTGTTCTCGTTTACGCCCCCCTTTATTTTTTCATTTGCAAAAGCAAATTGCACTCAACTGCCCACCTTAAAGACTTTTTTGTATACAAATTTTACGAATATAAAAAAATGAAGGGGGCGTAAATGAGAACAGTGCCATGATTTTTAAAAGAAAAAGATCGCCGGTTAGTAATAAAAAATGCGTCTCAAACAAGGTCGTATCATGAAAAAAATTTCGGAGGGGGCAAAACCATTTCGGGGGTGGGGGGGAAGGCAAATCCCTGTTGCCCCCCCTCCTAAATACGGCGTTAGTCTCAAATTTTGTAGGGAAAAATTAGCCTGCCTGTTTTTTTCTTTGCGTCATTTTACGGAAGCCGCCTGGAAGAAAACATTTTTGGAAGAACGAAGGAAAAAAATTTTTTTACCCTTAGGGCAACTAAAACATGGTTTGAGTTTTGTAGAAGGTGAAAAAGTCCCTTGGGTTGCATGAATATTGATTTGCTAAAAATATACCTCTTTTACATATCTTTTTTAACCCTTAATTAAATTTTGGTGAAAGAACAAAATAGTCTTCAAAATGTTCTTTTTTCTCAACCATACTGTTTTCTACAAATTCATTTTTTGACTTTGTTCATTTTTTGTTTTGAAAAAACGAATTTTAATTTTTTTAAAAAGCTTGAAATTAAAAAAAGGGACCGACACCCAACTTCCCAACCAGCACTCGGCTCTAACCTGCACTTGTCAAAATTTATTTGAAACTTAGAAAATTTTGAGATTAATAAATATATAACGTAGGATAAAGGGACAATGGAACTTTTATGTACCGGGAAATGACACATTCAGAAGAAAATGAAGTTAATGTAAGTTTTTAATTTAATTTACTTATATGTAAATTTGTTTTATAGGCTATTCGAATATATCTCGAAGTTCCACCGGATGTTGATAGTCTTCAAATCGATGCTCGAAAATACTGTATTTTTTTTTTGTTTTTTCGTGTATAAATAATTTTGTATAAAGTATAAAAGTGCAGGTTGGGGCTCGAGTGCAGGTTGGGAAAAGTGCAGGTTGGGGATTACTTAAAAAGGTCATTTTTTGATTTGCTTTTCTTATATCATTTTTTAGAATTTCTTTTTTTTTTGCATCAAAAAAGAGCAAAAGCAGTAAACGCCGAAAAACAAGTGTTTTCCTTTTTTCTTTTTTTTGATATTTTTGATTCCTTTTTTTCTCTTTTTTCCCAGGCAAAAAAAGCTTTTAAAAAATATATAAAAGCATAAAAAAGCAGCAACAGAAGACGTAATCAATCAAGAAGATTACCGCTTCGATAAAAAATGAACATGAAAAATGTTTTTGGGTTTATTTTTTACTTCCAAGACATTAGTAACCTTTGCTTGAAGACAGGCATTAGTTAGAAATTTCCTTTCAAGTTGTGCTGTTTAATCGTGAAAATCCACTTTGCTGTCCTTTACCCGCAATCATTCATATTTGTGGCATCATATATCCTAGGCTGGACAATTCAAATGTCAAGGCTCTTACGAAAGGCGCCATAGATGCAGTATTCTATGGTGTAAAACTATATACATCATGATCCTTCTTTCAACGAATTTAGACTTTTTATTGTTTTTTTTAACTTTCATTGGACTATCCTCTTTTTTATTTTCTTTGCTGTTTATAGAGTTTTCAGTCACACTATTTCTTCATTATTCTACAGCTTTCTTTTTTATCTCTCCTATTTTACTGATAACGAGGGTTTTGTTCTGAAAGCATTTTTTTGTTGTAAAAAAAGGTATTAAAAATATTTTTCATATAAATAATCTTATAATTAGTTGCCTAATTGAAAGTTTATTTCCATTAAAAAGACTGTAAAGGCCGCCATTGGAGATTGTATCATACAGCAGTGAAAACAAGCCATTCCGTCCGATCTGGCAAGTTAAGCAATGTTTTTACTTTTGTCTGTAAAAAAATCTAACTTTTTTGCAATGTTACAACCAGGGATGTGCAGATTTCCGTTTCCGTTTTTACGGAATTTCGTTCTTTTTTGATTTCCGTTTCCGTTTAAGAATTTTTTCCGTTTCCGTTTTCGATTCGGATAAGAAATCTCATTTCCGCACATCCCTGGTTACAACCTACAACATGAAAAAAAAGAAAGATCAAAAACCAAAGAAAACAAAATGAGCAAAAAAGGGACGCAAATATTTGACACAAAAATACACGAAGGAGAAAAATGAATTTTTAATTTTATGTTTTTTATACGATTAGAACATGCACTTTTAATTTATTAATTTTTTAAATGAAGTTTGTTCATCAGCATATAATAATCATTTCCAAAAAAAATTAATTCCACGTATTTAATTTATTTTTCGTTTTAACGAAACTATTTTTTAACGACGTTTTAAACCATTTTTCTTGAAAAAGGAAAAGTATGACACATTTTTTTACTATCATTTTTGATTATAAACATTATTAAAAATCACAAAAAAGACGACAACCTTACATTTTTTTAAAGAAAAAGGAGTATTCAGATAATAAATAAATTATTACAAAATGCAACACAGCCGAACTCTTCAGCAGTATTCAAATAGTATTCATACAGTTTAACAGTATTCGAACAGTGAAGGAAGAAAAAATGACTAAATCCTAAATACATGCAGTATTGAAGCAGTATTCATACAATTTAACAGTATTCAAACAACCAAAAAAATTCAAACAGTATTCATGCAGTATTTAAACAAGTTTGAATATTACCTTACAGTCTTCAGAATACTGTTAAACTGTATGAATACTGTTTGAATACTGTTGAAGAGTTCGGCTGTGACTAAAGATTAATAAAAAATTACAACATAAAAGAAAGGTATTTTTTAATGTTTTCAGGGAAGAAATTTCCGATATTTTTGTAACCGTCCTTCTAAAGTAATATTTCTTTTTTTCAAAAAATACAGGACTAAACTGACATATAATAAGCAGACTATACAATTTCAATTTTACAATTTTTAGCAGTTTTAAATCCAGAAATTACAGGAGCCATTTCAGCAAGCAAATAATGATGAGTAATTGTAGAACGGTGCATTACACTAATTTCGCCATTATCACAATATAAATACCATTCAATTCCATATCTTTTCTTAATTTGGCTTGAAAATGAAGGAATTTTGATTTGTGGTTCTTTGCAATAAGCATACTTTCCTAAGAACGATGAATCAGATGGATGATTTTTTAAAGATTTAATATTTTCAACGATATCAGAACAAAATGTAATGTAACAAAAAATTGATTTTCCATTTCCATTTGTAATTTTAACTGAAAGTATCAACTTTGTCAAATAACAAAAGAAAGAAACATACCTTTAACGTAAATGGAAGTAGCAATGCTTGATGAAACAGGAAAAATAGGCATATCAGCGACCTTTTCAACATTTGTATCTTTATTTTCAACACTAAAATTTGAACAAAGAGGAAGAAACGCCGAAGTTTTTAACTTACTTAAAGTCATGTGATTGTTCATTTAAATATGTTAGATCAGGTTCAACAACAATCTTATATTTTAAAATTTGTGTTAATTCAATATTATAAACTTTTGTTGGATCAAATTTTTCATCATCTTTTACAGAAATATTTTCTCCAAAATCGTCATCGAATTTTTTAATAATTATTTCTCCATCTTCCAATTTCATTTTATCAGATAAAAGCTTTGATAATTCTTTAATATTTGTAATTTGAGAAGAACCAATCCAAGTATTTTGTTGTTCTTTTCCAATTTGGCTTATTGTAACTTTTGTTTTTGGTAGTAAAGGCTAAAAAATAAGTTTTGAGAAATTTTTTGCAACGTAAAAAAATTTTAATTACCATTTTTGCCAAATAAAAAGTAAATTTATCAAATGGTTGAAGAATATATTTATCTGTGACAGTATCAAATTGATTTGTATTCTTATTAAATAATAAAGTTGATTTAATACAATAATCATGGGCAGAAAATTGAAATTTTTCAAAAATAATTGGAATAAAATCTTGGACAGATGTTTGTTTGGCTCTATTCAATTATAGCACCTTTTTTCAAAAATAATGGTCCCGCGCAAATATAATGGTCCGCCTACGGACCATCATATTATAGTGGTCCAGGGACCACTATATTTTGGGACCATCAAATTTAATGGTCCCTTTTTTAATATCGTTTTTTTCGGACCGCTATATTTGGGACCATCAAATTTTAC
>CABFKP010038502.1:0-13321 GCA_901779475.1 Panagrolaimus davidi
GGAAAGGGTCTTCGATAATTAAACCTTGATGGATATGCGATGTCATCACTTCCATCAGATCCATCGGGACCCATTCCACCACCACCTTCATTAACATTGCCATTTCCGTTTATCATTCCACTACCCATTCCACCACCATTCATTGGCATTCCCATGCCACCACCTCCTGTCATTGCACTTCCCATTGGACCCATATTTCCATTCATTCCACCCATGCCATTTATGTTCATCCCTCCCAAGGCCATACCACCAGGTCTTCGCATACCATATCCAAATGGTGCCATTCCACCACCACCCATCGTTGGCATTCCTCCACCCATTGTTGGCATTCCACTTCCTCCAACAAATGGTCTCACATATCGATTACCAAATCGCCGACGATAAAACCTTGATGGCATTCTTTTGATCTCTTTATCTTCTCCATCGATTACATCATCTTCATCATCAAGGGATCCCAAAGGATCTATTCCATCTCCTTCGTCTTCTGGAATAATAGCTGAAGATGGATAAACAACACTGGACCTTGTAGGAGGAGGATCATCAAAATCATTATCATTCTGGGCCTGTCTTAAAACGAGTTCAACATCATAAACTTTTGGTGTTGATCTTCGGGAAATTTTTGAAGTACTATTTTTTGTAGAACGGGCATTTATTACTGAAAGCTGTATTATCAGCAAAAATAATGGAAATAATAACATTTCTGAAATCAATAAAAGATTAATTTTTAGCAATATCGTTTTAAATTAACGAAACAAAAGTAATTATTAAATTTTCAAAGGATTAAACCGGTTACATAAGCGAGGATCGTATTAATTATTTGTATAAAAAATTTAAAATGATTAGTTACTCGGTAATAAAAAATTTAACTCTAATTGATTTTTTTAGAAGTTAAGAAAATAGTAAATCTCAATGAAAAAGTGATCACTTCATTTTATTTTAACTTCAAGCAGAACGCAGTATGGTACTTTTCTCGTTTACCCCACTCTACCAAAAATTCATTTTTGTGCAAATTTTTGGTGGGATGTGGTAAACGAGAAAAGTACAACTCAGTATAGTGTTTTGCAAAAATTGTTTTACAAATAATGAAAAATTCACTGCGTCACTTAAATAAAAATTTTATGCATTGTTTAAAAATATTAAAAAAAAATTTTCCAATGAAGCAGTAACAAAATGTTGAAAACAAGGAAAAAATACCAGAACTTGCAAAAGCTTACTAAAGTATATAACTGCACAGCGTATTCACATATTGAGACACGTTTTGCCAAAATCGTTAATTTCAATGTTGAACATGTTGAATCGATAATGTTTAACAAACCGTAATACCCTTTTAAATAAAAATAATTAAATTAATTCTTATATCCTTTTTCTTTCTTTTTCTAATTAAGAAAAAAAAACATATTTAACAATTAAATTTATTAATAATAATTAATGTTAAACATGTTCAACATTAAAATTAATGATTTTGGCAAAACGTGTCTCAATATGTGAATACGCTGTGTAACTGTGAAACACGTTTTAACAAAGAAATTCGGTATGGAAATTCCAACTTTACAGATAGATTTTTTCACAATACTGTAATGGTAAAGTTTAAAAAGAAAAAAAAAGCAAAATCAAAATCAAAATCTGTTAAAAAACTGGTTATTAAACTTTTTTAAATACTAATACTGAAGCAAAAATACAAAAAAAGCATAAATGAAAACATGAAGCAAAACAAAAATTTAAAAAAGAGAAATTTGTTTTTTACAAAAAGACTCCTTTAAAAATCAAAAGCCCTAAAAAGTTCATCAATATTTTTAGAAACAAATTTCAACATAAAAGTTTTTTTAATAATAATAATAATGAAAAAAGACGTCTTCAAATCTTTAATTCAATCCGATTCAATTCAATAGCTTAAAAAGTTTTTGTGCAAAAAAAAAAAGAATCGAAATTTGATACATTTTTTTTTGATGTTGCGCGAAAAAGCAATAATTGTGTTCGCTGCTGCTTTTTCTTCTTCAATATTCACTTGTGTCAATTCATTTCTTTTTTTGTTTTACTAAAAATATGTACAAATAAAGAAAGTGAAACAATAAAAAGTGAAAGAGAGTTGCAGCAACAAACGTCAAAAAAAGCTTCTACCAAAAAAAAAAGAGTTCAGTCATCTATCGTCAGACGAGAAGGGATTTCAGAAATCCTAAAAAAGAAAAAAGATGTTTTTTTGGGAATGTCTTTTTTTGAAAGCTTTTAATTTACAGAAGAAAAAAGAAACTCCGTTGATTTTTTTATGCTTTAAAGAAAAATCAAATTTAGACAATCGTGCGAAAACTGTCAAATTTTCAACGTCACCACTTTTTTCTTGACAGTTTTTTTCACGTCTCTTTTTTGAATCTGCAATTTTTTAGAAGCAAAAATACATCATTTTTTTATCTAAAAATGAGACAACAACAAGCTGGATCTTCTTTTTTTGTTATATTTCAAAACTAATTTTTGTAAATCAAAACTTTTAAATGCCATTTTTTGTAATTTTCGACTTTTTTTTCAAAAATTTACGGATTTCAAAGAAATGAAAAATCTTCAAATGAGGCCAAAAATTGTTAGGTAAACTAATTTGAGGTCAGAGATGTCGAATTTAAATTCCATATGTCCCATTTTTATGCAAATTTTTCATCTACCACATGTGGTACCCCTAAAATCACCAAAAATCGTTATGTTGTTTAACACATGCTAATGAAATAACAAACATGATACTTATAGTAATTTCGATTTTTTTAGGATTTTTTAAAAAAAAGTGCTAAAATTCGAAAAAATTGATTTTTTCAAAAGTAGTCAAATGTTTGTATTTTAAGCTTTTTTTGTCGAATACGATAAAATTAGCCATGACAAATTTTTTAAAAACATATTCAACAATTCAGCTAAAGCAAAGTCTTGGTTTTTTCAAAATAAATCAACTAAAAAAATTCCACAATTTTTTAAAAATCCTAAAAAAATCGAAATTACCATAAATATCATGTTTGATGGTTTCATTTTCTATTATCAAAACAACTTTTTTTGACGATAAACCTAATTTTTTGTGTTACCTATCATAATATCTGTTTTTTAATGATAAATCCATCTTTTTCAGTTACTGTCACATAAAACAAATATGGTACAAAAACGAAATTTTATAAACAATGAAAAAATTTAAAACAATTTCAAATCTATTTTTAGAGTCGTTCAACAATGTTTTTTCGTTTATAAAATTGCAGCAAAACATTTGACGATAAACATAATTTTTTGTGTTACTATCGTAGTAACTGTTTTTTAACGATATACCCATCATTTTCAGTTGCTATCATAATAACATTTTTTTGACGATAAACCCTATTTTTGTTGTTATTATCAAAAATGTACAACTAAAATTGCGAAAATATGGTACAAAAAAAATTTTTATAAACAATGAAAAAATTAAAACATTTTCAAAGATATTTTTAGAGTCGTTCAACAATGTTTTTCGGTGCAGCAAAACATTACATTATTATTTTGTTGAAGAAGTAACAAATAATGGAGTATTAAAATTATGAACACCTTTTTTTGGTTTTTTTAATGCAAATGTGTATAAAACTGCACTGATACAAATATTGAAAGTGCTTAAAGTTGTACGATATGGTCCAATTACATTCACTAAATCTCTTTCAGTAATCTAAAAAATCAAATACTTTCATTAAAAATTATGAAAAAAAATTATTACCGAAAAATGTATTGTATCTGCAATATTTGGCCCAAATTCAAATAAAACCGTTGATAAAATTATCATTAAAATTACAAAATTTTTTCGTTTTCCTTTTTTTGACATAAAAACTTTTTTGAATTTTACAAGTAATATTAAAAAAACAGCTGCAAAAACTTCTGCGACAGAAATAACAATTTTATAAATATTCATATATTTTGAAGAATGTGTTGTAATAACACATGAAAAATATCGGCAAAAGCTTGTTTCATTTGGTGGAATCCAAAGGAATCGATTAATCCAAAGTGTAAAGATTAAAACAATTGAAGATAAAATTAAAGCAGAAATGCATAAAATTTTTTTAGATTTTTTTGAATATGAATGTGGAAATAGCACTGCAAAACATCTTTCAATACAAAGGGCACATTCAAATATTGGATTTGAGATTAATAAAATCCATGGAACTAATCCAATAAAATATAATGGAACATTATTATATAAAATTTCATTAGGTCTCCAAAATATTAAAACATATCCGGTATATATTAATCCGGTAGAAGAAACAATTGACAAATAAATAAAAAATGATAACAAAAGTGGTGAAACATCTAAATTTCGTCGATAAAACATAAAATAACATTTATATAAAACTATTATTTGAAAACTTCCAGTTAATAAAATATGACAAAGTACATAAATGGCAAATATCATTTTTAATAATAAAATGAGATATTCTTATTTAACTAAAATTTTTCTTCCTTAAATAACAAATTTTAAAAAAAATAGTTATTACGAAAGAATGATTTCCTTATTTAAAAGTACGCTTAAAATGACTAATTAATTAATTTAAAAGTTCTGCCCTTTCTTTTATTTGTGACTAACGAAAATAGTATTAAAAACCGTGTTCATAGATAAAAAGTTTGCTCAAGCAGAAAATACTACTAAAAAGAATGAATTAAAAAACAAGAATGAGAAATGCCATTATTCGTAAACTTCGTTTTTTAAAACATTATTTGAATTATTTAAAAATAATTAACAATGAATGAAAATTGACAACATTTTTTCGGATAATTGGAAATTATCCGAAAAAATGTTCTCTTGCTCGAAGAATTGTAATGAAATTTGGATTTTCTTTCCCAATTTCAAAAGCAGTAACATTCAAAATTCCATTTTCATCAATTTTAAAAGTGACATCAACTTTTGTAACATAAGCAGGAGCACAGTATTTTGCTGAACCCAGAAAAAAAGCATAAAGATTCTTTTCTGCATTTTTTGATTTATTTAAATTAAATCCACAAACGAGGAGCGCTTATTACAAAACAATGAACTCTCTTAACCTGTCACTTGAAAAGTTCAACTGTCTGGATTTAATCAGACATTAAAAATAATTTTTTATAATTTTCTGCTCATTTTTGGCTGTGCCGATTTTCCGACCCCAATTTTGAGCTTTCGTTTTTTTGGCTTTAATTATAATATTTAAAAAAGAAAATAAACGGAAGATAAACGATTTGATCGTTTTTTGTTTGCAAAAATAGATCACTGAAAAAACAGTTTTGTATAGGATTTTAGCATTGTAAAAGCCATAAAAGCATCATATCTTTCATTCTTCATTTTTTTGAGACACCTTGAAAATTCACTAAAATTTAATAAAATTCATTTAAATTTCAAAAAATCCTACAAAATCGGATTTTCAATGTAATTTCATAATTAAGGTTATCAGAAATTATACATTTAAAAAAATAAAATCAAACAATAAATTTTACTAGAAAAAAATTAATTTTAAAGTTTTTTACAGCTAAGTTTTGTCTTTTTCTTTTTTCTATTTTATTTCATACAATACTTAAGAGATCAGCTATTTTCTATATACTAAATAAGAAAAAGTTCATCAAAAAGTTGTGGAATAATTTCTGACTTCAACTTGTAAAGTTACAATGTTTCGTCATTTTTGTCTTAAAATTTGATTTTCAAAAATGATATTACTGAACCATATTGTGCTTTTATCACATGTCGCCGAAATCTACACTTTTCTGTTGTAATCAGCTTTGATTTTATTATTTATTTGCTTTCATTTAAAAAAATGAAAGCGTTCCAAATTTTATTTAAATATTTTTCGCCATAAAAAAATTGAGCGGAATTAATTATTACCTCAAACTTTGGGTAATTAAACCAAAGAAAAAATAGTTTTTGATTCTTTTATTTGAAAAAGAAAATAAATGAAAGAAACGATTGGGTCGTTTTTTTAAATGCAAAAATAAATCATTGAAAAAACAGAGACGAAAAAGAAAACAAACACTATTTTTTTAAACACAGCGCTTTTTTGCAGCTGACAAAATAGAGACCACAAAAAATATAAATGGAAGAACAGAAGGGAGAGTAAAAAGAAAAAAAGACAAAAAAAGATAAAAATTTGCAACGCGATTTTCGATAAAAATCAAAAAATGCATAAAAGTATCAAAGGTACTAGGCATTTTCTTATGGCAAACATTTCAAAGTTGTGCCATAAAAACTACAAATTTTTCGATCAGCATTTTATGTGAAAATATCCGGATATGCAAATATTTGTTAGCTAATTTCTTAATATCTTTGTAGAAATTCTATGTAATTTTTTTATTTAATGAACAACATTAACAGTTCAGGAAAAATATAAACACTGCCTCCATTTTAATGCAAAGACTGTGGAAAAAGTGTTTTATTGTTGTTAAAGTACACTTAAACGTTTATCATAAAAAATTTACTTTAAAATATAAAATTATTTGTTTATATCTTTGATACCGAGTAAAATATAACTTTTAAAAACGTTTATTTGAAAATATTTAATATTAAACAAAATCAAAAATGATATCAAATGTAAGTTTTCTTTATTGTAATAGTTCATTTTAAGCTTTTATCCATGGATTGGATGATGGCATTTTGGGCAACAAACTCCAGTCTGAAATATATTATATTTAAATATAAGATTATTTGACTACAAATATATTTTTTATCATGAAATATTGAATAATTGTTTTTTTTTTATCTTGCAGTAAATTATTCATTCTTTGTAATGTAAAAATGTTTTGTTCCGAAATATTGTATAAATGTATTTTTTTTATCAAGTAAATCTATAACGAACCATGAAAAAAGAAAATATGATTTCTTTTCTAATTTTAAACATATAACAAATTTTTAGCAGAAGAAAAAAGTGAAAAAAGAAAAATCGTTCGAGTTGATTGAGCATCTTTCTTGTAATACAAATATCGCTGATGCATCATTTAAGAATGGGACATCCATCATTCGAGAGTTGGGATCTTCATTGCTAAAAATTTTTGTGATAACTGCTAACCTTTTTTAAATAATAAATTGTTGTAAAATCAAATTCTAAAGTTTGCACATGAAAGCATCGCGAAATAAATAAATCTGTCGTTGCAGCACTCAAATATTTCCAGCCCCCATAAACATCTATGGTTGAAACGTCCGTTTTATAAACAATTATAGTTATATTCTCAAAGGAGATTATTACATGAAAATATGCAATATAAATATATATTGATAAAAGATACATATACCTAAACAGTTGCAGAATGTTTAGGGTAGTTGGAGATATACCAGAAGATTCCAGGTTTAGTCCAGCTGGCTTCCAGGATGTGCCCATGTCGGATGCTTGATGGATTTGAGGATAAAACAAATTCCATGAATAGTAATCCGGTTAAGCGGCAGTCATTTCTTTTTTGTTCGTAACTTGATCACACACTAAAACGTATGCATGGGTATACTTTTTTAGGGAATCATCAAGATTTAGAGTCATACCTCATTATGTTCGGCTTTTATAATTATGCATTTGTGTTTTGCAAACAATCCAAAGATTAATAAAAATCACCATCAAGTTGTTCCATTTTTACATAATTCAATAAAGTCATTTCAGTTTTTTGTGATTCTAGGTTCTTTGAATATATATTTCATGCCTTTGTGAACAGCTTTTTCTTGTCTATAAAAAAGTATGTCAGTTTTTTAAACTTTATATTGCGATAATCCTTACTGTATTTTAATATATCTAACAAATAAAGGCATTATAGATCAAAGGTTCATCTGCAAAACAATGGAGGATCCGTTTTGAAATTAAATTCTTAAAACTTTGCAAGTATCTTTCTAATTTTAGTTGCTTCAAGGATCCATGTTTCTTTTTCTTCTTATGTTTAATCTATTATTAATTAACAAAGAAATAAAGTTGGAACATTTTTTTTAATCCAAATTTCATGCAATAATCTTTGAATGCGCAATCACCATTAAGATGTTAAGTTTTTTCCAATCAAACAAAAAAGGCATTGTTCTCATTTAACTTCTGTCATGCAATATTAAATTCAATCTAAAATGCTTAATTTCACCTTATTTTTTGTTAAAATTTCAATAAATATAAATTTTTTTACCTTTCTTTTTTTCCAAGAAAATGCCATGTCAAACTTTAAAAGACCACCCACGACGTTTGCGCTTTTCTGTCCTTGAAAATATTCATGCCGAAGATTCTTTTTTTCCATTGCAGCAGCAATGTCTTCTTTGACAGAGTCAAAAAATGGTTTTCGTCTTCTCTGCCTTTTTCAACCTTCCTCAAAAAAATTTTTCACTTTGATTCGATGATTTTTTTCTTTACACTTTTTTGAGTAAAAAAAACATAAAAAAAGCATTAAAACACCAGCTAAAATTTAACATTTCAAGGACATTTTTATAAATTAATGTACTCTTTTCACTTTTTCTTTTGATTTTATCGATTGTTTAAACTCAGAAAGAAATAACTTTTTGAAAATATTTGCCTTTTTTTAACAAATAAAACTTTTCTTGACTTCAAAAATTACTTCTTTTTACTCCAAAAATCAGATTTTTTTTCTTGTTGCAACAATTTTCTGTTTAACACAAGTATATTCCATAACTTTGATAAGGTATTAAACACAATGTTTTTAGATATCTTCATCTTTGAAGAAAACACAAAAAGATGTAAATTGTTTAATTAAACCAACTGTGCATTTTGCTTATTCAAATTTGAAGACTAAAGCTTTTCGTGATGTCAAAATTCAACACGTGGGCAAGGTGCGGGGATGAAAATCTAAATTCGAACGATACTCAAAATCCGCAAAGCGTCCCCTCTTACAAAAAAACTGACGATTTTTTTTAAAAACTGGAAAATTAACCCTTTGAAATTTTTTTATGACACCTGATTTTGGATTTTGCCTACGATACCCCTCAAAAAGTGGCTTACGAACCTACGATACCTAGGGGGGAAAAATCCCACCCTATCCAATTTTGGATTTTGCCTACGATACCCCCCCCCCAAAAAGTGGCTTACGAACCTACGATACCTTGGGGGGAAAAATCCCACCCTATCCCACCCCTTGCCCACGTGTGAATATCATTGGCTTGTTATAGAAGGTGAAGAAGAACCGACAAAATTTAAAGAACAACAAAATCCTGTTCCATATTTTCATGGATTAGAACTTGATTTTAAAAAGAGAGAAGTATTATTGGAATTCTTTGAAGAAACTTGAAAAGCAAAGCCAAAACTTGGAACTTGTCTTGTTTGAAAAAAAGGTATTCATTCCTTATCGGTTGAAAAGAGCAACAATTATTTAAAGAAATTATGCAAATTATGGTTGCTGATGGTGATATAAAAAAAAAGAATGTGAGTTTAATTTTTATAAAATTAAAAAAAAAGTGAAACGTATGTCTTTTTAGGGAGCAATGAGAATTCATCGAAATGATCCAACTATTCAATTTTATCTTTTAAGAATTATTTGCTTTGTTGGAAATAGTATTAAAGCAAATATTGCAAAAGAATGTCTTGGTGTTTTAAGTTCTTTATTAATAATTGTTGATTGTTTATATTAGCAAATCCATATATTCATTTGGAAGAAAAATGTAAGTTTTTTTAAAAATTTACATTTTGTGTGCCGCGACTTTTTGACTGACAGCTAAAGTGCGTCATAAAAAAAGTTTTGAGGAAGGTTTCAATTTATGTGTTACTTTTCAGCTCCATGTTTTGCTTCCTTCTGTTATTTGATGCCTGCTTTTCCTTCCACAAAATCTTTAAAGAGATAATTCATGTGCTTTAAGGAAGATGTCAGCAAAAATTTTGTTTAAAATTTTTAAGTATACTATTTTTGACCGTTTTTTCTTGATATAATCCTATTTGTTTTAGAAAATATAATCTTCCATTTGCTCAACATCGGATATTCTTTCATCGAATTTTCAACATTCAAAACTATTTCCTGCTACTCTCATTGCAATCATCTTCTGTTCAGTGCAGCAATTTGGGGGGGGGGGGGTTCCATGGGTGCCATGGCACCCCCTTTGGGGGCTAAATTTCCAAGCAAAATTAAAATTCATACTAGGTAAAATGAGATTCTTTTGAACTTTTATATGGAATGGCACCCCCTTAAATTTCGGTTACGTTGCGGCACTGCTTTTGTTTCAAGTTTTTTGGTCCTGAAGTTGTAGAAATTTATCTTTTTCAACATTTAAAAAGGATTAAAGATCTTAATCAAAATTATAAGCCACCAGAAAAATTTATTGATAATCTTTCGAAAGCATGATACAACAAAAAAATTGGTGATGCACTTTTTGAAGCTTTATTTGAATATATTAAATCTTTATTGATGGAAGAAAGAACTTTGGAATATTGTAAAAAAATTTTTTTGGACCATTTGATAAAGATGTCTTTAAGAGAATTAAATTTGATGATATATAATTAAGTTTGTTTGTTTCTTTTTTTAAATAATAAATTTGTTGTTTTTTAACGTTTACGTTTTTGTCGTTACAGTTGCGGTCGTTGCCATTGAACGAAAAAAACCTTTTGATATGTTTTGTCTTCTTTTTTCAAAAAGTGCATCACCAAGTTTTGTTGTATTATGCTTTCGAAGGACTATCAATAAAGTTGCCATTGGCCATTGATCCCGAAACGTAAAAATATATATTTACACTTATTACTTTCTTTTTTAAAAACTTTTTTTCACACTAAGAGAATAGAATGTTTTTCGTTTTGATAGGTAATAGTTTTACAAATCTACTTTTTCAAGTACAAAAAAAAGTATTTTTCAAAAATCTGTATTTTAAAACAAAAAAACATTGTTCAACAACATGTATTTAAACACTCGTTTTTTGTTTTTCACAATACGATTTCCCCCTAAAATTCTTCATCAGCTCTTCATTAATTCAGTTTAATTTGATTTTTAAAATGTATTTGCTTTCATTTAAAAAAATTAAAGCATTCCAAAATTTATTTAATTTTTTTTTCGCCACAAAAAAATTGAGCGGAATTTAATTATTACCTCAAACTTTGGGTAATTAAACCAAAGAAAAAATATTTTTTGATTTTATTATTTAAAAAAGAAAATAAACGGAAGAAACGATTGGGTCGTTTTTTCAAATGCAAAAATATATCGCTAAAAAAACAGAGACGAAAAAGAAAGCAAACAACGTTTTTTCAATTTTTGAGAGCGACTCTTTTTTCATCAAAAAAATTCTGCTGCTGTCTCGATCTCGGCAGTTAGGCCTGTGCAAAAAAAAACTACTTTTCCATATATTTTTGCTTATCCAACGTTGTTTTAAACAACCTTGGTCTCAAAATATTGGAATTTTTATTCTTAAAATGCTAAATAAAAGAAATAAATAAAAATAAATTAAGATGGCTTCAAAAAATGCGAGAATCAGAATCGTATTTTTTTTTCTTCAATTTTTTCATCATCAAAAAATCAAGTTTCATTTTCGTGTCGAGAAATTTTTTGTGAACACATACCATTTTTTTAAAATTTTTTTTATTAAACTTTTTTTACAAATTTTTTGCAGTTATAAAGCTTCAAAATGATTCGGTTTGTTATTTTTTGGTTTTTTTTAATAATTACACTTCGTTTTTACAGGATCAATCAACGTCATCAGAATGGATTACAAAACTTCCAACTCGATATTCATCAATATTTAGTGATCCAACAGGATTTTCATCATTTGTTACCTCAGAAGAATCAACAAAACAAACTTCATTAAAAACAACAAGTGATCCAGCAGATACTGAATCGAAACAAAAGTTTAGAAAAAAATCTGCATCTATACAAAATTCTTCAGATACTGCTGCAACATCTTCTGCATCAAATATATCAGAAGATCATCCACCACTTCCATGAAAAAACTTTACAGAAGAAAATCTTAAACTTCAAGCAAAAGCTGATCAACATTGACAACAAGATGTAACTGCCTTTCTTCAACAAGTTCCTATTTCAAAAACTCCAGGACAATACTCCAAGACAGCGTACTGTAAGTTTATAAATTTTCGTTATATATTTTTGCTATGAGTTGATTTGGATTTAGTATACTTTCAGCGGTCGGAATATTTAATTCATCGAAATTATTGTTTAATAAAGCGTGAAACTGGTATTCGATGGAAGAAAACTGTTGAGAAATTTCAAGCTCGTCGAATTCTTCCAAGTATTCCAATATCAAGTTCTGAATGGTATGAAGCATAATTTATATATTTTCTCTTCATTTGGGTTTGTATTTACGCTTTTTATTTTTACAATGTATAACTTTGTTGATTATCTTTGATAATAAATGTACATAAACTTGGATGGTTAAGATTGAGATTTGTAAATCGATTTTCAAGCTTCTGCAGTTCATAGTTGATTGATTCGTTCTTCTCCTTCAAAGTTGTTGGCATCAAAACTATTAGAATAATTAAATGTGCATACAAACAAACAAAAATCTTTCATAAAAGCAAACATGTTATTAAAAAAACATGATAAATCTCAAAAATGTCGACTTTTACATCAAATTTCACATTGTTTAATCTATAACTTTGTGGGGAAATCAGGGGAAATTCTAGGATTTTTCCTAAATATGTATTTTTTCATATCCAACAACATATTAAAAATCTGGAGCTTCATTCGACTTCATCTCGATGCACTTGCAAATATTATGAAGACCTCGAACAAAGCTTTTTTGAAAAAACATCGTTTTATTCATGTTAAAGCTATCTTTTGCTGAAATTTGCATTTTAACATGTTAAAACAGGATATGTTTGAGCTTTTTAAATAATAACCTTGATAAAAAAACACTAAATGAAGAATTTCTTGACATTCTTATGAATGCACATGTATATCTTCAACATCGTTTAAAAAAACCGTTGAAAAATTTTTCTCGGCACGAAAGAAAATCTTTTTTTTTCTTCAAATTTTTTTTGCAAAAAAAAGTTTCTTCGTTTTTGCGTTTTTGCACAGGCCTAGCCTTGTTTCTTTATAAATTTAGTATTTGATTGTGAATTATTGTTTTGAATAAAACTTATTATGTTATAAGAATATTCGAAAATGTAATTTAATTAAACAACTAAAAATTATACAAATTTTATTAGACAAACTAAAAACTTTACAAAATTTGAGCAAAATTAAAATTTACAAAAACATTTAAAAATATAAAAATTTTTGGCAAGAATTTTGTTTACAAAAAAAATTAAACATTTATATCTTTTTTCGGTCAATTTTACAATAATTATAAAAACATGAATTATTACCCGCAATTAATTAAAGGCTATATCAAATAAAATATAAAATAAGTCTATGAAAGTTGAAAAGGCTTTTGAGGAAGAAGATTGAGATCAAAGTAAAGAAAATGAAAATACAAAAAAAA
>CABFKP010038512.1:0-13321 GCA_901779475.1 Panagrolaimus davidi
GATATTATTGTGGAAGTTTAAACTGTAATTTTGATGTAAGAATTTTTTGAACATTTAATTTATTGCATAAATTGATAATCCAAATGGAAGCTGATGAGAAATTTGAATACATAAAATAAGACAGATTCCAAGAACAAACAACAGCTTCATCGCAGAAGATTTTGTATTTTGGCTTTCAAATCAACGATGAGGTTATGAAAATTGAAGAAAGCTTCGGTCATTTTATAGTCATTTTTTCCGTAAAAAAATCAAATGGTCAGTTTTTTTTACTGATAAGTATTTGTTGTTTACATTTTTTTTAAAAACTTACTATGATTAGAAATGGTCAAATAGAAACGGATTTTTTTTACAGCTTACCATCAGACTTGAAAAACACATTTCGTATTTTATGCCTTATTTTAGTGTTAATCAATTAAAACAAATATAAGTTTAAAAAAAAAATTTGTATAATTTTTTTATGACGCAAATAAGCAAAAATTAAACAGGATGTTATCAGCCAGTTTGGGTTAAGGATATTTTTTATTTGACCATTTCTAATCATAGTAAGTTTTTAAAAAAAATGTAAACAACAAATACTTATCAGTAAAAAAAACTGACCATTTGATTTTTTTACGGAAAAAATGACTATAAAATGACCGAAGCTTTCTTCAATTTTCATAACCTCATCGTTGATTTGAAAGCCAAAATACAAAATCTTCTGCGATGAAGCTGTTGTTTGTTCTTGGAATCTGTCTTATTTTATGTATTCAAATTTCTCATCAGCTTCCATTTGGTGGTGGCACAAAAGATCGAAAATATCCCGGTCGTTATGGAAATTCTGTAATAAAACCGATTCATCGAGATAATAATAAAATTTGGAAAAATCATGGAATTCGAGAAGCTGGAGAACAAGGTGATGATACTGAAGGTAATAATAAAGATGAAGGACATCCATTAATTGGTGTACCATCAGATTTTGACATTGAAACAGATATTAATCCTGATTCAGCTGATACGGGCACAAAACTTGGTAAATGTTTTTTTTGATTTCCGAAAATATTTTAATCGTAAAATTTCAGAAACTGAAAAAGATATTCAAAAAGTTAAAAGAGGATGGTTTAAAAATTTATGGAAAACAATTAAAAATGTTCTTGTTGGAAGTTTATTTGGAATGATTAAACGAAGCACAAATGATCAACCACCAATTGAAAATATTGATGAATTAGATTCTGAAGATTTTGACAATGTTTTACTTTCTGATGACATTATTGAAGTTAATATTGGAAGTGGTACATCTCCAGAAGATAAAGCTGGTAAGTTATTTAAAAAAGCTAGCATAAAATAGAAAAAAATATTATTTATTTTAGAAACTGAAAAAGAGATTCAAATTGTTAAACGCGGATGGTTCAAAAAAATTCGAAGAAAGATTAAAAATGTTTTTACTGGAGCTGTTGTTGGCAGCGTTGTTGGATCGGTTGTTAAACGAAATAATAAAAATGATGAAAATGAAGAAATTTTAAAAGTAAAAGGAAATTTACCACTTTTACTTAAAACTCTTCGACTTCGTCCTGGAACTGCTGATGAAATTACAGAAATTGTTGAAAAACTTGGAAATAATTTAGAATTTCAAGATGCAATGATTAATGAAATTCTTGATGAAAGCAATGAAAAAGATGATGAAATTGTTTTGGAAAGAAGCGGAAAAATGGTTGTTACAACGCCAAAATGTGTTTTCAAGGGTGGCCGCATCAGATGTACATGGAAATAAAAACTTTAATTGTGTTTTTTGTTGTACTTTTCTATGTTTGTTTTTTTAGAAAATATTTTTTTATGAATTTTGTTTTAAATTTTGCCATTTTGATTAACGGTTTTAAATAAATTGTAAATTGAAATTATTGTGAAAAACTAAAATGATTATTTTTAAAATTAGTAATAAAACAATGCAAAAATAATTTTTCAATTAAAGAATTTGATGAAGAGCAGATGAAAGAAGATTAATATCAGAACGAAGAGAATTAACTGCAAGCATAATTGATCGTTTATTATTGAGAACTTCAACGGTTTCCGTGTATGGATTATATCGAACGACGAATGGACGATTCATACTATTTGTAAAAGTTCTAAAAAAAGAAAATTGTATTTTTAATTAAAAACATTTTCTTTCTTATCGAATTTTTTTGTGCAAAAATGTATGAAAGAAGGAAGTAAAGCAAAAAGTAAGGATTGCGTCAGCATTTTTGAAAAAAAAATAAAAGTGCGCGGGAAAACTTTTTTTTATTTCTTTTGATTAAAGAAATAAAAAAAATTTTGAATGAAAAAAAGAAAAGTTTTTAGCTATTTTTAAAAAATAAAAAAAGCTTCAAACAAAGGTTTTTAATTTTTTGTCCAAAATTTTGTGCTTAAAAAAAACTAACCGCAATTTTTGTTGAGCTTCATCGAAGTTTTTTGTATAAAAATATGAAGCTTGAAAAGTTGTAATTAGGCATTCTTGTTGAACAACTCGATCTGGATCAAATCGTACAATTTCAGCTTTTCCTCCAACGGCATGTTGAAGTTCCCCGGCAGATGAAAGTAAACCAGCCCCATAAATTTTATATTTTGGTTTATTAGTTTTTTGATCATTTCCAACACAGCACATCCCAAATTCAATTGAAAAAAAGTAGAGTGTTGCAAGTTTACTTAAATCTTCATCTGATGTTCCCAAAGAAGCAAGGCCAATTTCTTGAGAGAATTGGGCAAAATCTGGATCTGCAAAAAGTGCCATATGTCCCATTAATTCATGAACGGTGTCACTTAAAAAGTTATTGCAGTTGAAATAATATTTGAATCCCAAATTAAAACTTACGGTTCAGGAGTATAAAATGGATCTGCATGATGCCGGACATATTGAGTACAATTAAAAACTCGAAATGCTAAACCAGCTAAAAAATCTCGAGCTGAAAGATATCCGGCAACCGGACGAAGACGAAATCCAGTTTTCACTAAAAATTTATATGTTGCCGAGTTGAATAAAAAAAACAAAAAATTAAACTTTTAAGAAAATTTGAAATATCTTCAAGTTGTGGAACATTATTATCCGAATATCCGCAATGTTGTTCAAGAAGTTCAAAGTTTTCCAAATATTCTGCACATGCATGTTTTTGATGAAGTTCTCGAAGCTTTCGATAAATGACACCCCATGTTGCAGTCTCTTTTTCAGTGTATTGAACTCGTGGAATTGGCTCACCTCTAAAAAAAAGTTATTTTTTTGATCAGCAAAAATTTCATTGAATTAGCATAAATAAGATTATTAATTTCAACAACAGTGCTTCAAACTTACTGCTTATAATTTAATGCAATATCTGCAAACATCATTCGCCGTTTTCGATATTCTTCATCTTTGAATCCCTAAAACCCTTCTTTTAGCTTTCAACCTCTCCTGCCCCTATTTATGACTTACAGGATGATCCGCATCTAATCCAGCACCATACATAATAACACGACGACAACAAATATCCAAATCATAAATTGATTTTGGAAACCATACTGATCCACTTAAAGCATCCGCTGAACCAGGATCACTAACTTCAAGTGCCCCTTTTGGAGTATAAGTTCGATTGAGCTCAATTGCAGTAAATCCAGCATTGCTAATTTTTTCAACAATTGGAATAGTTTCTTCTTCAACTTCTAATTCAAGAAAAACTTCAATCTCATTTTTAGCTTTTGATTTGGGATCGCGAGATTCAACATGTTTGATTTTAGCATTTTCCTGAAATTTGAAAGTTTTTCATTTAAAAATATTAAAAATATGCAAATTTGTATAGAGAAATTAACTCACCGGAATTGCCCCTAAAATTCGTCGAAATGCATTATTAACATTAATGGTTCGAACAATAACGCTAATTGTTTTAACGCCATCTTCATCCGTTTCATCAATTGTTTGTTGACTTTGTAATCCCTATAAAAACATCTAATTTATTGCTAAATTAAAACAAATCAGTTTTTACCCTAAGCGATCGAAGATCTTCTTCAGGAAAAAACGGTAGCCCAACACTTCCACTTCGCCGAAAACGTTTTTTAAATTCTTCAACGGGTTGCTCGGTTCTGAAACGACAGCTATTATGTAATATGGTTTTGGGACAGCAAATTTAGAAGTTCACCTTGAGCTTAATGTTCGAGTTGCTGGAGGCTTTTGATTTTGGTTGTAATATAAAAATTTGAGCCCACCTGCCATTTTTTCGAATTAATAAAATTTCCTAAAATTATTACTATTTAAAACAAAAAGGAAAATGCAAAAACTTTTTTAAACCAGGTTTCGAAAAAATTTAGTCATAAAACTTCAAAAATACAAATATAAAAAAAAACTAAAGAGAGATACAAAAAAAATTTTTTATTTTTGTAGGCGAAATTCATTGAACGAAAAACGTAAACCAAAATAAAAAAGATATTTTTTGTGGTAAATACTGTAACTATAAAAAAAATGGAATAAAATAAAAACCAATAAATTTTAAAGCTTCAGTTTAAAATATAAGCGTAATCCTTAACCACCACCTCTTTCACAAATACGTCATTTGGGGAAAAAAAACTACAAAAAACATGAAAAAAAAAAGAAATCCAAGAAATATTTCAAAAAAACAGATACAAAGAAAATTTTTAATTATGTAAACATTACATAAAAAGGCGAAACGAAACGATGCCCATTGATGCTCCTCCTACGATATTCTTCCCTTTTTCTTTGATAGACAAAAAAGCTTTATATTTTTTTCAATGTTGAATATTGAATATTTAAAGCTATTTTTGAAGGTTCGTAAAATAGAGAGAAAAAAAAACAATTGGAAATGGGTAAAAAAAGAAGAGAGAAATGTTAAAGCATCAGTAATAAATCAGAATAAAAAAAAGGTTTCATTTCCCTTTTTTCCACTTTGTTACTTACTTCTTTTTTGGGGCTCCATTTTTTTTATTAAAAGAAAATTTGCTAATAAAAAAGAAAAAGAAAATTGGAAAAATGATATTTTTTTGAAAGAATCTTAAATCCACTTTTTTCTGAGACAAATAAACAGCTTCACTAAAAAAAAGGAGAAAAAAGCTTTTTCTCGAATTTTTAAATACAAACTGCTCAAGTTTTTATTTTGTTAAATTTCTAAAAAAATATACCCACGGTTATGCAAATAGAAGAAAAAATGGCAAGAAAATTAACTAATCGTGGGAAATTAAGAAATTTAAAAAAGGCTTGTTAAAAAAATTGATTTTACCAACTTTTTCGTAAAAGTAAGAAAAATCTTGTTAAGTTTAACCTTGACAGTTTCTGAAAGAAAATATTGATAATTAATTTATGTTTATGACAGTTTAAAACTATAGCACATAAACTTTATATGTACAAAAAATCGTGAAAAAACAATAAATCACTGTTATATCAACTGTTATTATTGACATTTGAAAAGGGGTAGACTCCGATCCATTAGATCCCACTGACTCCATATTCTTTTTTTTCTATTTTTATTTTACAAAAAAGTCACATTCTTAAAAACTAATTTACGGGTGAGTGAGATTCCATCGATCGGTTTGGCTTTTTTTAATTTGTAAAAAAATGAAAGTGCAACAACAAATAATATTCCAGATGGCAGAATTATTATAATGGGAACGCACAGAACACTGGTATTGTTTAAAAACAAAAGAGTCACTTATTTAAAAAATCGCCACAAAAATCTTTTTATTTGCTTTTTTAATTAAAAAAAATCTGAATTCATAAAATATATTATTAATTACAATTTTACTTTACAAACTATTCTAGTTATTTCTGAACAATAGTGATCAACAAGCCCAACAGCCCATAACTCTCCACAGGCTGAAGTATTCATATAAGGGCTACTACTTGCCCATGGATTGTAATCCCATGTAGATCCATCTGACCATTCCCATTTTATTCCGCCATCATATGAAATTGCACCAGTCCAAATTGGTTGGTAAAGAATGTAATGTATCGCTAAAGATAAAAAATAATTAAAGGATAACAACCATAATATTACCAATTAAAAAATGCTCTTCTTCATAGCTACGAATGGATGTCAGATGTCCACCATATCCCAAACAATACTGTTCACTTTGAGTCCAGTTCATTGGACCTGCCCAATTACCATATCCATAACATGAATGAGTTGGCTCAAAATACATAAATGGATATGTACAATTTGCATAAGTGGGATATGTTGTAGTGGTGGTGGTAGTCACTTCAAAATGACTTTTTTCAACTTTACATACAAATGGTTTTTCTTTAAAACAATCATGAGCTTTCCATATACCATTATTTAAATTCAAAGCTGCGCAGTTATTTCCGCTGACATTTTTCTGTTCACCTTTATCCCAGTCAGTAAAATCAACTGGGGTTCCATCCATCCATGTCCAATTCCCTCCAGGCATTAAATTTGTCAAACCAAACCAAAAATCAGTTACAGTACTTCCATGAAAATAAATGTTTGCTTCCTCTAAAATAAAAATTTACATAAATTTTCAATAAATTCATAGAATCTGACGCAATTCCCCCAAAAGTTATAACTTTTATTGCATTAACTTTAAAAACAAAATCTTACCATTATAATGCATTATCTCTTATTTATGCAATATTGTAGTTTCTGTTTTTATAGTAAATCCAATGAAAGTTATAACGCTAGAGAAAAATTAGGCTTTATCCCCGTATTCGTACGAGCAAGCAAAGAATTTGTAAATCCATCATGAATGGACACTAAATGTCCCCCCATTGGGACACAGGTTGCTTCAGCGGCAGCAAATCCACTTGAATTATTTGATTGAAAGAAAAAGCAGCTTGTTTGCCATTCAAAACTTCCTTCAGGGCATGAAGGTTTAACCGTTTTTAACACAAATATAGCAAAAATAAATAGTTTTAACATTGCTTCTTGACAATGTTTTTCTGATAACTGTTCAAAAAAGAGTGAATATCGTTCAATTGTGAGTTGAAAGCATTTTAAAAAAATGATAAGAAAAACTGCATTTTTACTGCTATGTTATACGGATGTGAGACGGTGTGCTTAACAAAAACTGAAGTAAAAAACTAGCCGAAGTACAACGATAAATAGAAATAAGAATGGTAAATGTGAGACCCAATTTGATCAACATTTCTGTTAATGGCTACGAGAAAGAACACTAATTAAAAGAAAGCATTGAGAGACAATTCAGTTAGTTTTCGATTTCAGTGATCATGCGAAAATTTGATAAGCAACAGAAACATCACTTAACTTTAATGTTATAAAAAAAATTACTTGACACATCTCTAATAGCACTTTCCATATTTAGATTTATGATTAAAAAAACTTAGAAAATAAAAACAGGTGTTTTTTCTTTAAATTTTATTATTTGTTGTAAAAACATCCGTTTTAAATTTTTACGGTTGTTAGAAAATACGTTTTAAAAAAATATGTTGTAAAAATACTGTTGTGAAATTCTCCGGTTTTTTTTCTCCATTCACCAACCCATTTGCTGTTGTGCATTTTGTTTTGTGCCAGAAAATTGCAAAAGCTTTGATTGTTCTTTTTTGTTTAGAGAGCGTCTAGGATTGAAAAAGATCTTATTGGAGAATTACCTTCAACTTGTATATTTTCTATTGATAAATAATGCTAATTTTTTTGTTCTCTTATTTCACTGTTTTTTTGTATTTTTTTTACTTGTTTGAAGATAAATAAAAATGAATTATGGAAATTACGGGGGTTGTAACTGAAAAAGTTGATTGGGTCAAAGAATATTGCTATTAAAGAAATTCAATTCAAAAAAGGGTGGAAAAACTTAATAAAAAACGTGAGTTAATTAAAATCTTTTCTCGTACAAGTTTATTCATTTTTCTTAACATTTATTAAATTTTGAAACACAAATAAAAAACAACAATCATTTAAATTGAACTAGATTGACGAATACTTCTACATGGAATTGCAGTAAAAAAGCAAAGTGGTTTTATTTGTCCTCGAAGGTTATACATTAGTGAGCGCAAATTTCTAGCACGTCTTTGTCGGGGTTGAATCTGAAAATGTAAAAAATAATAATAATCATGTAATCTTTTTTTTATGAAAAATCTAGTTTTTTTAAATTTAATATCCAGAAATTGATGTTCTAACTTTTGTATTACAGTTTTAATGCATTAATGTATAAAAAGAATTTTGATAGATTTTAAATTTCAAAAAAAACTGAGAAGCTTTTCTTTAAAAAAAATATAGTCAGGATCCAAAAATTTTCTAATATAAGATTTTATTGTAGAACTTCGAATATGCCAAAAGTGACATAATATAAGCCTTTTACGGCAGTTTTTATTTTTCAAATCTTAGATTATATTATGTAAAAATATTGCTTACCGTATCTAATGCAGATTCATATTCACCAGAAATTGGTCTGAATGCTTCAAATGTTCCTACCAAATCTCTATTTTCTATTTCATACGGTAATATTGAACCAAAATCTGACGACGAAATTTGTGGAATTCTTTGATATTCAAGTGGAAATTTTTGTACTAATTTATAGGCAGATGAAAGTGAAAGAAATCCAGATAAAAGAATAATAACAGCTAATAATTCCATTATGGTTTTTTTTAAACTTTAACAAGAAAAATGATATAATTTACCTAAAATTTCAAACAATATAAAAAATGTTTTTCTTTTGCAGTTTTATAGAAGCAAAAACACGCTACGAATTTTGAGACAATTTTTATTTTTTCCTATTTTTTGTTCATTAATTTTTAAAAATTGATGAACAAAAACAGGATACGCGTAAGTTTTTTTTTTAACAATGGTTTCAACAGAACAATATTATTATTTTCTTAACAATAACTTTGGAGGTTCAATTGTTTAATAAAAAATGAGATTTTGTGTTTTTCTGGATTTTTTATAAGGAAAAAACAAAGGATCTTTGAAATTTGTAAAAAATCTGCAAAAACAAAAAAAAGGAAAAAAAGAAGAAAGCATAGATTCTATCGGTTCTATTTTTTGTAAAATCTATAAAAAGGAGAAAAAAGCAGATACAAATCTTTTTTTTTATATTTTAGTGAAAAAAAAGTCCCGATACAATAAATAAATATTGTATTTTTAATATTTTCAAAAAAAATATGCTTTGATATCAGATTTTTACAGTAGAAAAAAAACATAAAAAGCATTTTACAAAGCAGAAAAAAGGAGGAGGTAAAAACAATAGGAAAAACATAAACTACAAAATACAGTAAAATCAAAATTTATGTTGGATAAATAGCAACTTTTAAAGAAACTAAAAAATTGGTTTCCTTATCTATGAAAAAAAATTTTAAAATATTCAAGCATTTTTAAAAATCAAGTTTACAGTATCACTTTAATTTTCTCAAAAGACAAGTATTTATTTATGTTATTTCGTCTGGCTGTTTTACAACGCCGTTTTTTACTACATTATAAACTACATTTAAATACAAAAAATAGTTTGTTTTTAAACTACTTTTTTAAAATAAGCATTTTTTTCCCAACGCACGTAAATTGTGGGAGTGAAAAAAAGGAACGTGTTTTCAGTGAGACGGAAAAAAAGGGCAGCAAAAAACGGAAGTAACTGAAACCAGCAGAAATTTGAGCCAAATAAACTTTTTAAAAATTACGACAATAAACACGTTCATTATAATTTAATTGAAACTATTTTTTGAAATTGTGAAATTTAACACTTAAAAATTAAGTTTTTAAACTAATTTAAGAGAATGTAGTTTATCTTAAAAGATAAACTACATTCTCTTAAATTGTATTATTTTTAACAAAGCAGTTTTTCAAACATTTTTTGGTTCTTTGAGCATCCGAAAAATTGTAAAAAAAACGATAACAAAGTTTTATGAAGATTTCGTCTTTGAGCCTCGTCTTTTTGAAAAAAAATGTTAACAATAAAAAAAAAACTTTGAAAAGATTTTTGAATTAAAACATAAAAAACGGTCTGTAAAAAATACGTTTAAGTCGAAATTTTAACTAAAACTTTGAAGTCCTTGGCTTATTTCTAAAATGTGTTACTTATATATCAGACTATCCCCCTTTTTTATATGCTTATATATCCCCTCCTTTTTTTCTTTTGTTACGCCTTTTCTTTCCCCATTATTTTTTTTGCAAACAATAACGTTATAAACTAACACGCGAATGACATATATTTATTATGTCATAAATGTAATATAGAAATAAGAAAAAACACGAAATTAACTCAAGATTGCCTATGTTTTTACTTTTGATTAATTTTAGTTGAATGAATTTTATTTTTTTTTCGTCAAAATATCGTGTACCGTGTACGTAGCTAAAATAAGGTGAAGTTAGCATACATCGGATGACCTTTTGAATAACATTATTAAAATTAAAGTGAAATAACAAATTTACTTTGTTATTTCATTTTGAAAATCAAATTTAAATTTTATGAGAGTAATCAAATTTAACCAAAAATAACATTTTAGTCATAGGTAGAAACTAAAAAAATCATCAGAAGTCTTTAGTTTTACATCTTCAACTTCCAGAACCACTGATGATTTCCAGCTTAAGATTTTCCTTTTTATAGCAGCTTCTACTTTTTTTATGCCACACCTCTTTTATTACAGTATGAAGCAATTAGGGACGGCTGTAGTTTTTTATACGTGACAGTTCAAATGTATGTTTCCACGCACGCCTCAAATAACTAAAATGTCGTGTACAATTCTGAGAGTTTATATCTAATTTAATAATGAGAATGTGTTATGAGTTTTTTTATTTAAGTCTCAGATACAGTATGCTTAAAGCGTGTATATTTTTCGGGCATTTGAAAAAAATGTGGATTTTTTGTTTCATTTTTTTTATCAATTTAGCATACCGAAAAAATGGTTAAATTTTATTTTGTTTATAATAAACAGTTTATCTTTCTAAAGGTAGATACAATGATATATTAAAAATTAAATTACTCCAAAAAAATGAATTTATTAGATATTTAAATATTTTAGTTTTATCCCCTTTCAACATTTTTAAACTGGATTTTAAAGTCAAGTGGGGTAATTCCATTTCGCCCACACCAACGTAAACATTTTCTACACATGTAAACATTTTTCTGAAATTTCTTTTTACTATAAAAATTTTTGTATCAGTTAACATAAAAGAAATACATTTAATATAATTAAAAACATGGGATTCTAAACTCTGTACTTATATTAAAAATGTGGGATTTTGAAATGAACTTGTTAAAATGATGTTTGTCTTTATTTATAAAAAAAATTTTAAGCATCTTGGAATTATTTGTTTTCCACGAGGTTAAAACTATGAACAACAAACTTATGAAACAACGTAGAAATTTTAAAAAATGGAAAAATTCAATGAATTCAAGAATATAAAATCTGAGTCAAGCAAATGTTCTACGACATTATTATTTACGTTGAATTTAATCAAGCGTTAATAAAAGAAACGTATTGTTTTTTTCTTATTATTTTTAAAAAGCAAGAATAATAATTAATTTTATATAACTTAATGGGCAAAAAGTGTATCTTATCTTTGCCTATTTTGGTTTTAAAGAGCTATCTTTCTTAAAAAATTTATTTTTGCACACCGGAATGATTATCATGAAAAATCTTTGTTAATTTGAAATAGCTGTTCTTTAAAATAAGATTAATGAAAATTTGCAGAAATTATTATGCAAAAACATAAAATTGGGATTAATTTTGGAACTAGTACTTACAACTATTAATCTTTTTAATCCTTTGAAATTAAATAAAGTTTTAATATCTAAAGATTACACTATAATAAGAAAGATGGTCTCTTAAGTTTAAAAAAACTTATTTATTTTTAAATTAACAAGTGCTGACGTTTTATTACAGTATAACTTGAGAGAGGAGCCGTTAATGCACTACAACTTTTTATACGCTACGAAGTTGTTATTTTAATAGAAAAAGTCGCATTTCAAAAATTCTTAGAAATGCAAATCTGCAAATCAAGCAAAATAATGTTGTTTTTTTTTTCATTTCTTTTTTCGTCAATGGAGAGTGACAAAAAAACATATTGTTATTGCCTGATTTTCAGGTTGGCTTGAAATGTAAACTGCAGTTATTTTTTAATATTTTTTAAAAAAATTTGGATTTTTAGTAAGAATTTTTGGTATTTAGAGTCACACACATGGGCGAATCGACCGACAACAGCCGACTGTCGGCCGGAGGTCACTGGTGGATGCTTTGGGTTTTGGGGGAGGGGAGTGCTGAAATTTCCAGAAATTAGGAAGCAAAGGAAGGACCCTTTCGAGATAAAACGAGCTAGAAAATTTCTCAAAAATAATGTGGATAAAAAGGTGAGTGCCAAATTTCCAAAAAGCAGGCTCGCCCATGTGTGTTTAAAGTTCTATTTCCAAAAGAAGATAAAAGATAACTATAAAAATTAGAGTGTTCATAACTTTAATTTAAAAATTTCAGTTGTTCTTGACAAAACACAACAAGCTATAAAGAAACTTTTTTGTGCAATAGCCTGTAAAAAACAAGTTACAACATTAACGTAAAATCTAGCATTAATTATAATTATCGTTTTTTGTTGTTTAAAGCTATAATTAATACGGAACTAAATTGAGCAAAGTATAGAATTTCTAGAATTCCGAGTAATCGAAAGATTTATTGTCTGTTGAACAGTTAACAAGTTTTCGAGAAAAATAATTTTTGTCAGAAAACTAATAACGAAGAAAACTAATTTAAAAATACCTTTTTAAATCTTACTGTATCATTAAAAAACAAAACAATTGGCTTTCTTTTTTTTTAATAATCTGGGGATAAATCTAATAATATCAATTATCAATTATAGCATAAAAGCCAGCTAAAAATCCTTTTTTTAAACAATCAATGGGGATGTAATTTCAGAAGGAAGTGATTTTGTTTTATATTATGTAATTCAACCAGTGTCTTGCTTTTCTGTTTTCTACCTATGTCGCGCCGCGCCACGCGCCAGAGATTTTTAAAAGTCGCGCTGCGCGCCGCGCCGCGCCAGGAAATTTATAAAAGTCGCGCTGCGCGCAGCGCCGTGCCAGAAAATTTTAAAAAAAACCAAAAATTTAACGTACTCCCCCCTGTGAAATTGAAAAATTTACTTTTAACTTTTAAAAAAGTCGCGCCGCGCGCCGCGCCGCGCCAAGAATTTTTTGAAGGTCGCGCTAGCGCGCGAAGCAAGACACTGAATTCAACGTTCGCAGAATGTTTTAATTGACGGAATTAATTACAGTGTAAAAGATTGCTTATTTTTGTCATTTAATGAAGTAACCATAAAAAAAAACTAAATATCAATCATCTTTGCCTATAGTATTCCAAATTAATTAAAAACCCCATTCAAAACACAGAACTCCAGTGTTCTTGAAATCTGTTTTAAATCACTAATAATCAGTTATTGTTACT
>CABFKP010038520.1:0-13321 GCA_901779475.1 Panagrolaimus davidi
TTCCCCCCCAATTATAGTATGCCCCCCCCCCCTGTATACAGCACTGAGGATATAACATTTTTAATGAAACACAAGTATATTATAAAAACAAAATATTCAAAATGAAGTAAAAATAATGTTCCATTTTTACGCTTTTTTCTACAGGAAAGAAATCTTCCGCAACAGAAAATTGTTCGGATATGTTTTGGCGTATAGTTTTTCTTATGCAATGCAAATGTCAAAAATATTTTGAAATATTTTCTTCCATTTAAAAAATGAACATTAGACGTAGCAGAAGCAGCAATGTTTTCGTCTGGTCGATGGTCTTTCCACCATTAATGTTTTTATGAAAAAAAAGACATCATCGATTTTTCTTTTTTATTCATTTTTTTTGAAAACATATTAGTTTTTATGAAGAAGCATAAACTGAAATCAGTTATTCAAGTTTATGCTTGAAAAACTTTTGGAATATTTTATAATCAATCTTTAAATTTCGTCATTGTCCATAAAAAAATTTAATTGAAAATGTATTTTTCAATGGCAGAATGATGAACCGGATGTCTAAAATTCCTTGATCCATTAATAAAATTATGAAAAATTTAATTTTAAACATGTACGTATTTTGAAAGAATTGGAAAATGTTCGTATACAATTAATTTGTTTCATATTTGCAACGCCAGTATAAAACATTATTGATAAAAAATTTTTTGGATAAAATGAATACATAAGGAAGTTTATATGTAAAATTAAAACACATTTATTTTTTTTATTAATGACGAGATGAACTTTGGCGATTTGCGTTTTTTAATAGACTTTAGACGGCTAGAATTGTTTTTGTGACAGAAGAAATCATAATTAAGGTTTAAGTTTTAAATTTTTCTTAAATATTCACAAAGACAATTTTTTTAAATAGCAAAAAAACTAATGCCGTCTCCGCTTTTTTTCTCACTTTTCTCTCTTTTTTTTAAAAGTAAACCATAGTTGCTAAAAGCGATAATTTGAAAAGATGCTAAAAAATTGTGTGGACCTTATTTTTGCCTTCATTGGTTCATAAAGATCACTTTTACGGTCTCAACTAATCTATCTGTTTTTATAAAAATGCGTTGCAAAATCGTTTCTTTTTTTCTTGCATTTTCTTAATGTTTTTCATAGTGACATTAAGAAATCGTCCGAATGGACAGAGATAAATGAAACAATTGTATAAGAAATTTCGATTTGAACATTCATAACTAAATTTTCTAAAACATTAGACTTTCGGAAAAAAGGTTGCCCTTTTTATTTTTTTTAAATAATGTTTTTTTTTAAATACATATATTTTACTTGTAATGTCTGATTTAATTGTTAAAATTTTATTTTTGCATCACACAAAAAATTTTGAAATTATCCAAAAATATTCAAAGTTTAATGAAAACATTTTTTTGTTAAACTTTTTCAAGGGTTTCTAATAATCGATTTCAAAAAACTATAACATATTGCAACTGAAGAAAAACGAATTTCGACAAAAAACTTTAGGAAAAACTTTTTTAAAAAGTCAAAAAAGGGTGTTTCTTTCGAAAGCAAAAGAAAATAAAATAGACATATGTTTTGGATTTACGAATTTGTGCAATGCCAAAAGTTCAGACAATTCATTAATGTAATTTTTTTGAAATTTCTTATTGTGCTGACCTTGAGGTCAGACAGTCGAATTTTCTCCCAGGGTGCATTTTAAATGTTTTAATATTTAAGAATTTATTATTTGTAAAAGTATTCTTAAAGTTTTCATTAGATTAAAATCGCTACACCAGATGAATCTTATAGCATTACTACCGTTAAATGATTGTTGTACAACAAATGATCGTTAATAATACGGTATTCAAAAGGGTTCTATTTAAACAAAGGATTTTAATAATAAATATTTATCAAGTTTTTTATATATTAGAAGTTTTTTTATGTTTTCCAAAATTTGAAATTTTTCATTTCATAATCATTTTATTAATAAATTTTTCTCTTTTACAAAAATATGACTTGTGTAAAATGGTTAAATTTAAATAAGGAATTAATTTTCAGCATATGATATTGTCATTGTGCTACAGAGAAAAAGAAAAACAACATGAAGCTATTCAGTGACAAAATATTTTTAATTCAACTTTTGTTTTGAAAGAAGTAAAGTAAATTCCAAGTAAAATGTTCCATGTTAGCTAACTCAAACCATATCTTTTTTATTAATGTTTGGAGGACTATTTTATTCTTCTTTCAAACAAAATTTAATTTCAGATATCAATTTTAATACGATTGCAATTTTTTAATAAATCTCTTTTTTGAACATAAAAAACGAAAACAAAATATTCAAAAACCTTTTTTCAATGACTATGTTTTCACTGACATTGAAAAAGAAGTATGGGAATCATTTTTGCTTTATATCGCTTTCCTAAAGTTGTAAAAATGGGCGACAATAAAACACAAAAAAGCCAGTAAAAAAAAATGTGACTAGCCAGTGAAAGCTAGTCGCATTTTTTTAAAAATATTTTTAGAAAGTGACACACATGTTTCTCACCAATTTTTGCATCTTTGACGCAAATCGCAAGCAAAAAGCTAAATGATTTAAAACTTTGCAAACAAAAAAAAATATTGAACATTTTGTTTCCACTTTACACCTTTAATATTGATTTGCAGTTTTTAAGTACTTCATAAGAGCGTTAAATAATTTGTTCGATCATGAAAAAAAAATTTAAATTTTTCAAATTTTAGTTAAGCACAAATAACAACAAAACAATTTTTTAATATTGAGGTGCTAATTCAGAAGGAATAATAATCAATTCATTTTAATAATTTTAACCCTTTATTTTTCACATTTAATGTTGTCATTTTAAAACGAACTACAAAATATTCAAAACAATTTACAAAATCAAAAAAATGCACGAATTAAATAAGTACGCACAAAATTGTTTGTTGAAAACAAAAAAGCCCCAAAATTTTAGCACACAAAAGTTGCTAAATAAGTTGCCATTCACGACTTTTTTTCTCTCCATCTTTGACACAGCGAATATGTTTTTCCGCCTTTTTTCGTCAATAAAAACCAAAAAACATCAAATGAAACGTTGTTTTTTTTTTCAAATAAAATAAACGGCATATCTCTTTTTTTCCATATTTGTGCAAAAAAACGTTTTTTGAATTTTTAATAGTAATTTTTAATAATCTTACTAATCTTTTCTGATATCGATAAATTAGGTTTCTCAACTATGAAATTGAAAGTAATCCAGAAGTTTATCCCCAGCACAATTATAAAGAGCGAAAACTTATTTCTTTCAAACGTACACATACTTGTTGTATTTTTACTTTATCCATTAAAAAATTTTTTCATATTTTTTTGAAATCTTTTTAAAGGAATAAATTAAAAGAAAAAATTTGTTAGAGGAGGATATATCAATTTTTTTGGAAAATATAAAATGTTTATAAATCAAAAAAAAAGTTTTAATAGAATCATGTTTTAAAAATACAATATTAATTTTAATTCTTAAAAGAAATAATGAAGCAATTTCAATTTTAAAGTTTTAAAAATTTTTTTACCATGTTTAGTTTTGGTTCTTTTTTAAGTTTTTTATAAAATTAAAAAAATAATAAATTCAAATACAAATGAATGAACATCTATCAGCACTGAAAGCTTTAAATACAGCAAAATGTAGCAACGCAAGAAATGATATATTTTTTATATTTTGAGACAAGGTTTTGAAACACATTCATTTTTTTACTGAAAGAAACGACCATTTGAAAAAACTTTTTTCGTTTCTTTCCTTTACGAAGAAGAAAAGGGAGCAAAAAATAGAGAAGAATAGAGAAAAAAAATGTTCAAAAATGTTTTAAACATTATTACACAAATAAAAATATATTTTTGATCTCTATTTTTTATTTTTATTTCTGACAACTATATTTTAACATATTTTTCAATTTAGTCTCAGTTTAAATATTTTAATTTTATCTACAATTGATAAACTTGGATAACGCATAAAATACACAGAATTATTATTTATGTTTTATTCAGAATTTTCAAAATAATTACTAATCAAAAATCAATAAAAATATGTTGGTTACAATTTTGAAAAAATTTTTAAAATATTAACGAGTTTCAAAAGATCTTTCACCTTTTAGTTATTTTTAAATGATTTCATTATTCTTTCTTTTATAATTTTATTAATATTGCTTTCATCAGATGCAGCAAGATAATAAAAAACCTAATATCTTTCAATTAAGGATAATTTAAGTTCATTCAAAATATTTAAATTAAAAAACCGAAAAAAAATATTCAAAATGAAATTTTGTCTTCAACAAACGCAAACCANATTTTCATGTCTTACAGTTGTGAAATTGCAATTGACTTCCATTTTTCATTTGAAAATATCATTCAGAAAAAAAATGATGAAATATCACGAGCATGCGTCAAAGTGCGCCCAATTTTTTTGGTTTCAGGCGAAATAAAAAGGCTGCAATCCCGGCATTTTTTATGGCAATGATTATTAAAGAAATGACTAAAACAATCATAGAAAAAATTGTAGAAAACGCATTTCTTTGCAAAACTTAATCTTTTTATTCCACTAACAATATTTTTAGAATTGAGTCAAAATACCAAACTTGTGTTTTACAAATAAACATAGCAATAATAAGAGACAATTCATATCGTTTGTGAAACAATATAAATATTTCATAATTTTAATTAACAAAATTTGTGATTTTTTGAATCTACTGTTTTCCTTTTCAATAATGCATCAATTACCATTATTGATAATTTTAGAATTCTAAAAACTCAGATGTCTATTTTGTAAAATTATGTTACTTTGTCACTTTAGTATTAAACAAAAAATTCAAAAAGGAAAAAATAATGTTTTCTTTGACACATTTCTTCATAAAATTGTTTTCGTCTGCAAATAAAATTTTTGCTATTTTTAATGTAACATTTTTTTCTTTTGCGATGAAAATGTCGATATTTCTTTGCGTTTTGTTTCAAAAAGCACGCCGCTCAATTTTTGCACATGTTTGTCACTTTTAAGGTATACTTTGACGCAATTTAAGGAAAAAATTGCAGGGTACCGTTTAATCACTAATACAGAATCGTTAGGTGCGAAATATTTTTTTTAAAGTTATTCATTTCGCATCAACTAAAAATTGCCATGCGACTAAAAAGTAAAGAATGAATAGAAACATTTAACAGCGTCTACCAAAAAAGTTTTAATATTAATGTTTAAAGTTTAAAAGAAAATTATTGTTACTTAAAAAAATTTTATGCATAAAAAAATCGAACATGTAAGATATAAGTTTATCATGTTTAAAAAAACATTTGTTCTACAAACAAAATTTGTAAATTGGCATTTCAGCAAATCCATCTATAATTAATCAAATTTAATATTTGGGATGTCAATTAAAGATCCGCCATCAACATTGATGCATTGTCCGGTCATGTACGAAGCTTTTTCAGATGCCATAAAAATTATGAATTCTGCCATTTCTTCCGATGTTCCCCAACGACCAAGTGGTACAATAAGGGATTTTACAATCTACAACACTTCATCATTCTTATCAAATTTTGCAAATAAAACAAACTTTATCAAGCTTTTCTTCATTAATTTCCCGTCTTGCCCAAAAATTTGTAGTTACTAAACCTGGATTAAGATTATTGATCCTTATGCCTTTTGGGGCTAAAATAGCTGCATAATTTCTGGTAAAATGATCCAAAGCTGCTTTTGAAATGTGATAAAATGGAGCGAAATTGCTGGTCTTTTGTGAAACAATGCTTGAAATATTGATAATGTTGCCGTTAGTTTTTTCAAGATGTGGGATTGCGAGTTCAGTAAGATGAATAACACTAAAAAATCGTATCATTGAACCGTGGTACCATCGAAGCCAAAGTTTTTTTTGCTATTTTTAGCCCAAAGATATACCTTTTAAGATTAACATCCAAAACGTAATTCAAATTTTCCATGGATCGTGGATTGCTTTCTCCAGGTTTTATTGATAATCCAGCATTATTAATTAAAACATCAATTCTTCCAAAAGTTTTTACAGTTTCTTCAATCAAAGAATTCCGAACTTCAGAATCTGTAATTGATCCTTGAACCGAATGAATTCGTTCTTTAGAAATTCCAGCTGCCAAAATTAAATCTGCTGTCTTTCTTAGGCCATCTTCAGATCGTCCATGAATTGTTACAGATGCTCCAGATTTTGCAAATAATATTGCTGCAGCTTGTCCAATTCCTGACGAACTTCCAGTAATTATTACAACTTTTCCTGAATAATCTATTGTCGACATTTTTAGAGTGACACGTTTTTGCAAAAAAAAATGTGAAAACAAATTTTTACAAGTTTATTTAAGTATGTAAAAATGAACACAAAAGAGCTACAATTTAAAAGCAATGATGAAACTTGTAAAAACTAGTTTTTTTAACCTCTATATAATTAAAAGTAATTTTTTTTTGTGTTTTTTAATAAATTTTTAATTTTATCAAATTTATTTTAACTTACGAAAAAAATTTAAAGTCATTTCTTCCTATTTTATGCTTTCTGTCAAACTTTTTCTTCTTTCTCTGTCTTTCACAAAATAAAAATAATCCACAGCAAATTTTACAGTATGTATTTTTTCAACAAAAAGTTTTTCTTCTTTTACAACATTAACACACTTTGTTTACTTAAATTTCCAATAAAATTATAACATCGTTTTTTAGTCCAATTTCTTTGACCGAACTTGCAATTCCACATCTTGAAAAAACCAAAGGCAATATTGTAAATGTCAGCAGCATTGCCGTAATAAAAACTAGTCCAACAATGCCATTTTACGGTATTGCCATAAGATCGAAAATTACCCGAAAAGATTGGTTTTATAATTTTTCATTTGACTAAATTGAGACAGTAAGTCAACCAAAAAGTTTTTTCCAAAAATTTTGTGAGTTATGATTCTAGCGGGAGCAGTGGAGGAGGGGTGGGGTACGCAATCAAAAATTACAGTAGCTTTAACACAAAAATATAAACATTAATTTTTGTTGAATCAGAAAAATTTTATTTGTTTCATATTAATTTTCAGACTAGAAATAATCAAATACATCACAAAAAAGTTAAAATGATCAGCTTTTGGACGTTTCTTTTTTTAAAATAAAAAAAAGAAAAATTAGCTAAAATATTTTGTAAGTCTGCGGTCGTTGTATAATAAAATATTACGAAGCTTGTTGAAAAAATGTTTTTTTTTCATTATTGTTTTTCATAAACGTTTTTGTGGCAACAAATATTCACGCAGTCTTTAAAAGAATAATTTATGAAATCTTGTGATTCATATGAAGATGCTTTTTTCTGTAAACCATTTTATTATTTTTTAAAAATATTCTTTGAAAGTTTATTTAAAAACAAAACATTTATACATTTTCACAAACATTATTATTAATTAAAACATCATTTTTAAATATTTGAAGTTTTCGATTTTTTAAATATAAATAAATTTGAAAAACTGCAAATCCCAAAGTTAAATGTTTAATTGTATGTCCACTAATCAGGCCAAAAGTAAGTGCAAAAACTTTTTTATCTGCACTTTCCGAAACTCTCGAAATAAAAAAGAAAATAACCAAGTAAACAAAATATTTTGTTCCAGAATAATTTTTTGGAAAAAATAATAAAATAATTGGAATAAAAAGTGCTGGTAAAAAATTTACAAATGCATATGCTCGAATATCCCCAGCACCTTGGGATTCGGTATATCCCCAAAAGATTGTTGCAAGAGTTGCAAATAAAATTAACGGAAAGAATAAATTCCGTGCAAGAGTTGGCGAAATTCTTTCTGCAATTAGCGCTGATAAAAGTGACATTCCAGTTGCAGAAAGTGGCAGGCGATCAAATAACAACGTAAAATTTGAAGGATCAAGATGATAAAATCCAGAGCCAAAACCTCCAACAAAAATGAAGAAGAAAAATGCAAAATATAAATTTGATTCAATTTTATCAATTTTTTCTTTTGTTTTTTTAAAAAATAAAAGATGCATTCCAAGAATTCCAACAATTAAAAATGGAATATTTGATAAAACATTAAAAAAGAATGGAATTCCAAGGATGAATCGTTTATCAGCATAATTATGATAACCTTCAACTTGATTAATTCTTGGAATAATTACATGTGCAATAATAAATACAAAAATTACTAATCCAACTGTAATATAACAATATCGATGAATTTGTTTTTGAGTATAATTTTGAGGGAAATCAATTGGCTCCACTAAAAATTAACACGAACATGGCAGAAAAAAATAGTAAAAAATAGGGAAAAGTTATTTCAGTAATTCAGCGCCGTATTCAGGGGGGGAGCACTTGGGGCACGTGCCCCCCGCCGAAATTCATGAATTTCCTTTGATGTTTTGCCGCTTCGTGTTGGCGGCGGCAAAAGATCAAACGGGTGCCCCCCCCTGAAAAAAATTCCTGGATACGGCACTGCAGTAATTAAAAATGCCAAAAAAATCCGATAGGTAATTTTAACGGGTTTGTTTTAAAATAAACCATTCACGTCAAGTTTTTTGGAGAAAAAAATGAAAGTTGCAAGAATATTTTTGAAAAAAATGCAAGTTTACGCGACCAAAAATTTTCGTTTTCTTTCTCCTATTTTGTAAGTGTTAGTAGAGGGATTTGCGGGAGTCGAAAATGAAAAAATTCGCATTTTTTAGACAAAATTATGAGGATGCTATTTTTGTGGATTAGCTTTTACAGGATTAAATTTTGCGAATGCTTGGATTATCGTCTGACCAAACATAAACTTCAGAGACCCTCAAAAAATCCATCATAGAAGAACCTGCAAATTTTTATTTCAGGAAAAGCTTTTTTTCCTTTTTTTGTGCTTCAGGACAATTTGAGTTGAAACAAATTTAATTCTTCATATTATAACAAAAAGCTACTTCGGATAACTTTTTGCACTTGGATTAAATTAAAGAATAAATCACTCGAATAAGATCAAGCCGAATTCCTACTTACTATTGATGAAGCTAGTTATAAAAGATAATAAAAGCTTACCTTTTTTCATTTCACACTTAATATCATTTCTAATATAAAGTTTTTGTTGATTCATCATTTTTTTGACTACAAAGTTTTGAAGAAATTTGAAGAAATCAATTGAATAAAAAATGGGTTCAAAAAAACTTTTAATCGAATTTATTTTGAAAGAGTGGGAGAGTTTGAAGAACGTGAACTTCGTCCGTCACGGATGGTGAACAATGCTCCTTCCTCTTTTCTCTCTTTTTTATGAAATTGGGTCGTTCGTTAACTTTCGTGTTTTTTTTTCTTCCGTGTTTTCGTTTTTGGTTTAAAAACTTTCTTCAATTCAAAACAAGTTTTTGTCTTTTTTTGATGCGCAATTATGTTTTTTCTCCCAAAAACCATTGATTTTAGAAAAAAAATTCAAGGTCCATTTCTTTTCTTTTTTTTTATCTCAAAAAATATGACGCATGATTTAACATTGCAAAAACATAGGTTTTAAAAACTGTGTTTTCAGTGAATTTGTTTGACATTTAAAACGGATATAGTTTATTTTAAAACAAACACAGCTGCAAAAAGTATGCAAGATTTTCTTCTAAAGATTATCAATTTTAACTAAATATAAACGAAGTAAACTAAAAAAAATTCACCTGGAACGAAATATATTTTTAAACATTAAAGTACGTGAAAACTGAAAAGTAATAAATGGTAAACGTTTTTTGTGTTAAATTTTGAAGAATTTTTTTTTCTAAAAAAGTATTTTTTTGCACTCATGAATTTAAGCAGTAATTTTTCTGCTGCAATTTTGGATCCCAACGAACATGTTTTTACGCTTAAAGAATACCTTGAATATGGTGATCTTTTACATATAAATACTGCAATAGATATTTTTGTTAATAGTATTGCCGCTTATATTATTTTAATGCATTCAACAAAAGCAATGGGAGCGTATAAATATTATATTTTATCATCAATTATTATTGCATTTTTATTAGATTTTCATTCAACATTCATTTTTGGTCCATTTGTTATGCTTCCAACGAGTATTATGTGTGGATCTGGAATTGTTTCAAGACATTTAAATTGGTTTTGGGGACAGGTTTTACAGTATGTAAGTTGAAAAAATACACACATTAGCGAACTTCTTCTGATGAGAGATAAAGAAGTTTGCCAAAAAAAACTTTTATTTAAAAAAAGCTTTCATACAATTTTTTCAAAATAGCAAAATTTTTGGAAATTTAGAAAAATTTTTGAATTTTAAATATTTTAAACCTTAAAAGTTTTTCGAAATTACAACCAGAACAGAGTTTTACACCGCTTCGAAATTAGTTTAAATTTGATGAAAAAATAGTTTAGGCATTAATGCATATTGGAATAAGTGCCGTTGGATGGTCAATTATTTGGAGTTTACTATATCAATATTATCAGCTTAAAGGAAACACTGATTTTTTTCGATCATTCTTTGGCATTTTTTCCTTAATAATTATATCAATTACATACACATTTCCATCCCTTTTATTTATATATGTTCGAATTGATTATTCAGAAAGTTTAGAATATGTAAAAAAGTATTCTCCCAACAGCTATAGTTTATTTCTACAAGCTCCATGTTATGGATTAACTATGGATAAAATGGGCTTGGCACATCATTGTTCACAATTCATTCAAATTTTTACTGTTGTTGCAATATTTTTTTTCATTGCATTTAAAATTCAAAAAAAGTTATCCGAAATGAAGCATGTTTTATCTGCGGCAACTTTAAAAGCTCGAAAACAATTTTTATTGGCATTATTTTTACAAATTACAATTCCAACCATTCTCGTTGTTGGCCCAATTGCAATTACAGTGGTTTCTGCCTTATTTAAAATTAAACAGATGAGTTGTAGGTTTTTACATTTTTTTAAAATACAAAAATGTTTTCAGTCTTTTCCAAATTATTTGTCCCAATTTTTGCCTTTCATTCATGTGCAAATGCAACAGTTGTTTTATTGGTGATTACTCCATATCGGCAAACTTTATATCGATGGATTAAAAAGATAATACGAATCAAATCAAATACAGTAACAGTTACATCTCAAATTCCAAAAATATCAATGACATCACGATCTCTTCATATCCCTTCAATACAACATCAATCAGATTTAAGAAGGCCTTCACAACAACTTACTGTCCCTTTCCCCTCTTTACGTAGACAATCATTAACTTAATTTAAAAAACTTTTAAATATTTAATTTATTTTTGGAATAAAAAATGCAATTTCCAAAAATTAGTCTTCAAAATATTTCATTTTTGAAACATGCGCTTATATGTGTTTTCATTTCAAAGAAAAGAGTGCCTTTAACAAAATATTCGCTCTATTGATTTTTTGAAATATCGGCCATCTAGTAACTCAAAAATTCATAAAATCGGATTTTCAATATAAAATGCAAAAAGTGACGATTTTAGTAATTTTTTTTCACTTATTTTTATCGATTGATAATAACAGAATATTTTAAAAAAATTTGTGTGCCGTATGATTTTAATCCTCTCGTAGATCGTCTCTTAAACGAATTAAAAAAAGAACTTGAAAGCATTTTAAAAACAAACTTAACCTTATTTAGAAAAATTTGTCAAAAGCTTGTAGAATATGACTTTATCAAAATTATCAAAAACTTCACTAAAAGCGAAAATGAAGAAATAAAAACCCATGCAATTGCACTGTTTCAACTTATTGGTGAAAAATATATCAACGCATATTTATTATGCTTAAAATCTGAAGAAAGTTGCGCTTTGTCAGAAGAATAAAATATTTGTTTATAAATCTAATTTTTGGAACATTTTTGCTTTTTGTAACCGTTTTTATAAGTAAAGATAAAAATACAGCTTTTTTCGAACATTTATTGATTGTCGCAAAAAAAAATTATGTCTGATTACAAAAAATTTTTTCTGTAATTTTCTATCAGTAATTTTAATTAATTTTTAACTGTTTTTGTTTATAGTTCTGTCTTTTCCTCAATAAAGCCGGTATAATACACTTTGCAGCAGGTACAACCGAACACATTGATGCCATAATAAAAGCAAATGCAATTCCACAACTTTTTAAACTTCTTAATTCTACAGACTCACTTCTCAGAAAATATGCAACATTTGCTATGTACTTTTTTAAAAAAAATTGTTTTTTAAATACCTATATTTTGTTTTCAACAATTTTAAACAAAAAATTTTACAAAGTTTAATATTAATTTTAAAAAAAGCTCAACTATTCATATAACTGTTACAGTTCGTTTAAACGGTTTTCAAAATTAAAGATTATATTGTGACATCACCTTGGGAATGCAGAATGGTTTGAAGAATCTGTGAAAATGTCTTAACATCAAATGTTTCATCTTTCTCTTCATTAGATTTGTTTTGTAAATCATTGTGGTTGTCGTCGCCTGGTTTTGGATGATCGGTAATATCAAGATAAACATTATTACAGCTCGAATTTGGTTGTAGCTTTCCAGCGTCTTCATTAGTAAGTTGCTTTGGTGCTACATAAGCGTCGTTTTGATTCTGCTTTTTTAAAAATTTTAAAGCATAATACCTGAAAACTATCGATTTGCTTCATTGGCTAAAAAAATAAATCCAAATTTACTCTTTGTAATAATCATCTAAAGGAACATATCCATATTCAGCAGTTTGAGATTCAAGCATTTTTCGTAAAATTTCAACAATTTCTGTAAAACAGAATCGATCTGCTGGATTTTCTTTCCAACAATCAAGCATTAATTGATAAATTTCATCAGTAGAATCTTTTGGCTTTGCAAGCCTTTTACCGGATTGCAAAAATTCAAACATTTCAGCATGTGTAAAAGTTGGATATGGTTCTGCACCCAATGAAAACATTTCATAACATAAAATTCCAAATGCCCAAACATCTGATTTTTCAGAAAATTTTCGATCACATAATGCTTCAATAGATACCCATTTTAGTGGGAGCTTTTTATGCGAAGTTGCATAATATGTTTCACTTTCATTGCAATTACAACAAAGACCAAAATCAGCAATTTTTGCAATTTTATTATTTTCATATAATAAAATATTTCGACATGCAACATCTCGATCAGGGCTGCACGAAACTCAGTTTTGCAAAACGAAACGAAACGGAACGAAACTAAATTTTTGTTTCGCTGGCGCGAAACGAAACGAAACCTAAAAAAAGTGCGAAAGTTTCGCAAAAACGAAACAAAACGAAACGAAACTTCGAAATTTTTAATTAAAGGACGCGGACCCTTTGCTCCATTAATTCGAATTTATTGAAATTAATGTCTTGGCAGAAAGTATAATAAACAGTAAAATCACTGAAGAAAATTTTTCCAAAAAAGTGCTAAAACCATACTCAAAAAACAAGTTATGA
>CABFKP010038530.1:0-13313 GCA_901779475.1 Panagrolaimus davidi
TGCAAAATTTACAGTTTTCTATAAAAATCTTAATTTTAAGTATTAAGGCAAGCTTAAAACTGGATTAAAATGTTGGGCTTGTTTTAACATTTTTTTACCAATTTTCTTGGTTTACATAGTAGTTTTTTTTTATTAACTGATTTTACATCGAAAAACGTCTGATCATTTTATTTCTACTCTAAAAAAAACTGTCTGGTTTCGAATAATAACAATCTTTAATATTTTTTTGTTATTTCTCTCTGTTAATTTAAGTTGCTAATTTTACATTTTTTACTTTTCACTGTTGTATTACTGTATCTATTTGTATACCTATCACGCTACGTATGAGAGCGATAAACAAAATTTAAAAAAAATTAAAATTGAATTTCGCAGTTTTCTGTTGAAATAAAGTAAATAATAATTAAGTAATAAACTGTTCTTTTTTCTTTTTCATTTATTTTAAGTTGCGTGATATTTGCGTTTATTTGGATTTAACTAAACATTCGTGTCATTGCATTATTAAGTTTTTTTCAGGTGCCACAAGTAAGGAATATTTTTTCCATTAAAAAAAACAAATATAAATCAAAAATAATTTTGAATGACGAGAAACCAAGTATAAAAAGTAAAAATAAAAAAGAATTCTTAAAAGGATTGATTATTAAAGAAAAAAGGAATGCCATTTCAACGGCCACTCGGCGAAAGAGCCGAAAATCAAATTCCACCAAGTTTTATTCGAGTAAGTTTTTTTAAAAAATTTTTAAAGTGTGTAACAGAATTGCAGTTAAAAAAAATTTTGTATTATTTTTTTAAAATCAGATTATAAAAAATTTAATTAAATTTCGAAAAATATAAAAGTATTAATTAATTAGGATCATGTTTTTCATAAAAATAATATAAATATGAGAAGGTTGTTAAACAATTTTTAATCAGGAAAAATTTTTCGCCGATTCTTTTCATATTTTATAGAAAAGGAATAATAAAACTTTTGTAAACTGATTAAAATGCACAAAACCTGATTCTAAACATTTGAAATTATTTCGGATTTGAAGCTTTCATATTAGTGTTTTGTAAAGCTGAAGAAAACTGGGATCGTACTGTAATTTGTTTTATCTCCAACTCTTTTTAAAGTTTTACAATAGAAATAATATTACTTTTGTAACTTTGTTATGTTATAAAACTTTTAATTATGGTTTTAAGCATTTGGAATTATTTCTGAACTGTGATTCTCTGTATTATCATTTAATAAAACTGTAACATGTATTTGAGGGATATAACAATTTTTAAGCTGGCATCTATGGTGCTAGGACAAAAAAAAACCGGATAAATAATTTTATCAAAGTACCGCTTTTTTACCGCCTTTAATAAACTTTTTTGGTCCGGTTTTTTTCTTGTCTTTTTTTTGACCGTTCACCCATTTATGATGGTTTTTTTAAAGAAAATATTATATTTTTAACTAAAAACTGAAAATCCAAAATTTCATATTTTAGCCATTACAAGATAAACGAGCACTTATTGGACAAAATGTACAATTGGAATGTCAAATTGAAGGACATCCGGATCCTGTAATTAAATGGCTGAAAGATGGTCATAATGTTACAAGTTGTCCAGATTATGAGGTTTGTTGTTTTTATTCCAAAATTCTTATATTAAAAATAAATTAAAGTTTGTTAAAAGCTTAAATTAAAAAAAAGTTTAATAAATTCTTTTAACATAGAGGGAATCGGTTAGTTAATTTATTTTGTTGTAAAAGGCAACTACAATGTAGGTAAACTGTTTCCTGGTGAATAATAATTAAAAGTATTACTAAATCCTTAACAAAATTTTATAAATAAACTGTCATCATACTGATCGAGTGTAAAAACCTTAAACTTTAATTTTTCTTTTTTTAATAGAAATAAGCAACTTTGTGTGTCTCATATGAAAAAAAATTAAAATAATTGCTGAAACCTAAATTAATATTTTTTAATAAACAGTATACATTCAATAACATTGCATTTTTAGATGACACAAAATGGTAAAAAGCATGCATTGGTAATTAGAACTGCACAAGGTGCAGATTGTGGAAGATTTACAATTCAAGCAATGAATGCTGCCGGAATTAAACAATCAACTTGTATGTTAATTGTTGCACCGGCTCCAACCCCCATTCCTGGGGGTTCAATGAGCATTTCGTAAGTTTCTTCATTTTTAGTTAACTGTAATCACCATTTGGGTGCTCTAATTTTAAAAGAATTTCAAAAAGGGCTTTTTTCTATTAAACCGTTCTGTTTTTTAAACTGAGATATATTGTTTGTGATTTAACTAGGACTAAACTGTATTGTTATTGGTCATGAAATCGTAAATTTAGTGCACAAAAAATTAAATCTGTATAAAAGTAGAACTCAGTTTTATCTCACTTTTTCGATCTTTAAACTGCACAACCATTTTAACAGCCTTGTTGACAAAAGTAAATGGGCTGTATGAATAACGAATGGAACGTATCAATCAAATTTTTAACTGACTTTTTATTTGGTTTTTCATATTTAAATCCAAAACATATAATAACTTTGTTTGTAAAATTTTCAAAACTTTGAATTTAAACTGAACGAGTTAATTACGGTTGGCTAAAAATAAACTGTAGCTATATGTCAATCAAAATATAATATGATTTCGAGTTCTTTTGATTTTCGCTACTGATAACAATAAAACTGAGATTAGACACTTCAGATGAAATGCAGAAAAAGTATTATTTTACATGATCAAGACGATTTACTTTTGTTGAAAAAGATTGACATTTTTTTCTAAATTTAAGACATATTTTGAATTTTAAATCGATTTTTAGTTTAACGAGTGTAGTTAAGGTTTTTTAAAAGTTAATTGATACAAATCAAATAAACTGAATACTTCAAGTTTTTTAGCAGTTCTTAAATTTAATCAAAAATAAGCTGACAAAGTTAAAGCAAAAACAAGAACTCATGAAATCTTTGTGCAAAGTTTTTAAATTTTTAACTGTGCAGCATTTACAATTTATTTTATTTTTTACTAAAAATGTATGAAAAAATTTCCAAATTTTTTGTAACGTCTACAGCGTTTTAACTGTTGTTGATTTTTGATGAAGTTCTACAGAACTTAATTGTAAAACTTTTGTTAAGCAACTTTTTTGATAAATAGCGAAAAAGTTCCTCTAACATTTTTTTACTAAAACAAATTCAATACATTTTTTAGATTTTTAACAGAAGTAACAACTGCTAAAAGTTAATTTATATCGTTAAAACAGAAGGGGTTTACAATTTTCAAAAAAAAACTGAAACACTAACATTTTTGATTTAAGTATATTTTAATTTTTAGAAATTCTCCTGCACCACCACAAACTCCAATTGGTCCTTCTGCGCCATTCTTTCTAAAAGAACTTCGGCATCAGCCAATGAAAGCTGGAGAAAAGGCAATATTTGAGGCTCGAGTTGTTGGGGTTCCAGTTCCGACAGTGGAATGGCTAAAAAATGGAAAACGTCTTGATAATTATCGAATAAAAACCGAATATGATTCAGCAACAGGAATTTGTGCATTAATTATTCCACAATTATTTGCAGAAGATTTAGCTGAATATTCTGTAAAAGCTTCCAATACAATCGGATCTACAACATCTTCAGCAAAAGTTTTGGAAAAACAAGAATTTGAAAAATGGTTTGAAAATGAGCAAAAAAATGTTACAAAAGATCGAAAACAAAAAATGCAGCAACAAATTCAACAGCAACAAAATCAAGGTCAACAACAGCAACGATTTCAGCCACTTCAAAATCAACGAAATTTTGCTCAAAGACAAATGGAACGAAATCATTATTTATCATCAAATTATGGCTCAGATTCAGAACTTGGGGGTTGGGGGATTTCGGAAAGTGAAACAGAGCCCGAACTTGCTGGATATAATAATCGTGGAGGAAATAATTCAAGTGTTGGAGTTCCAGGAAGCCCACCAATTTTTAAAACAGAATTAAAAGGTTTAAAATTAACAGAAGGAACTGATGCAATTTTGCAATGCAATGTGCTTGGAAATCCTAAACCAAGGGTAAGTAATTTAGAAAAAAAATTATAAAGAAATTAAATAACTGACATTTGCTGTTTACGCATTTGATTTAACTGAAATTTGGATTTTATCTTAACCGCTTTTCTAAAATTTATGATGCAAAATTTAAATCCGACAATTTTTGATTACGAATGAATTTTTGAAAACTGAGCCATCGGTTAGAATTTTGTATGCATTAGTTATGTTTTACTATAAAAAATTTTGAATACTATAAGAAATTTGATTTTTTATTACTACGAAAAACTTTTAGTAACAAATTTAAATTAAAACTGATAATTGGAAAAATGTTAGAATCTTTCTTTTTGCAACACCTTTATTTGTTTTTGCTCCGTTATGCATATCATAAATGATATGCATAACGTATAAATAAATTTAAAAATCTAAATCTAAAAAGCGAAATTATTCCTGAAAAATTAGTAGCAATTTAATATATTTGTAAAACTGTAGCAGATCAAGTTAAGAAAAAACACCAACTTTTTTAAAATAAAACAAAAAGTGTGACAATTATCTTTTGAAAATTTAGAAACATGAAAAGAGAAAAATTAAAAACGTTTTTTAAATAAATTAAATTCAAACAATATTTTTTAGGTAACATGGTTTAAAAATGGCCGACCATTATCTTCAAATGGAAATCAAAGAATTGTAATGAGTTTTCGGGGATCTTTGGCACTTTTAAAAATTTCAAGTGTTACACCAGATGATAGTGGAGAATATGTTTTATTATCTGATAATCCATATGGAAAAGTAAGTTTTAAAACTGTTACTTTAATCGATGTAGTTTAAATGTCTTGACACAACAACAAAAAAAGTAAAAACTGATATACTGGAATATCGATTGTCAAATTATTATAACGTTAATATATCTCTAAAGACATCCTTATCAATAATTACAACATTTTTTTTCTGATAAAAACCGTATTTTACGAAACCATAGTATTTTTTACTGTCTTTATTATAATTCTCATTTGAAAACTCATTTTGCTAATCGAATTTCTTACGCAGATTTTTTAATATTTCTTTTTCATGTTTTATTAATAGATTTTTTTGAACAAATTTGAAACAAGCTCGAATAAGATGTAATTCTGCAAAGTAAAATTTTAAAAAAAACTTAATATTAAGTTAAAAATTTTAATTAATATAGTCTTTTAAAAATATATAAGATTTGTAAGGTTAAAAATTGTAGTATTTGTTTTATAAATTTTATAGCAGAAACTGCGTCATTGTAAACATTTTTTTCAAACAATTAGTTTCAATCCATTATGTGATGTTTCGAAACTTAAATGAGATTTTTAAAGTGCTTACCAAAGTTATGGAAAACATAACAATTTTTGCACAGCTTAAAAGCCACATATTTGCATAAAAAAATTAAGTTCCTTGCCGTTAAAAATAAAAATGTTTTTAACAAAGATTTTTTCAATTTTTTAAACTGCTTTCTTCAACGATTAAAAGGAATTGTTAAAAAAAGTCATTTAATTTTCATACGTGCAAAAATATATTTTTATTTGTTTACCAAATGTTAAAAACATATTTTTTTTGCTTTTTACCATCCCTTTTTATTGCGTCTTCAAAATCCCTCATTAGCTAATTTAAAAAACTATTTGTTTGCCGCCATTGCTGCAAAAACCGCTGTCTTCAAATCTTTCAAAAAGTCTTAAAATCTCATTAATTGCAATTTGATGAGATTTAGTTTATCCCGGTTTTTTCTATCTTTGATTGAAAGCGTGGAAATAAAGGCTAAAGAATAATCAAAATAATCTCACCTTTTTGAAAAAAATAAAATATAAAGTTTGTTAACGCCTACCCTCTTTCTTTTTCCTTCCTTCCTTTTTACCAACCTTTGTGTGTTTTTTAACTGCAATACATGTTGAATTTCTGTCGTTAATTTTCAAACAGCAAAAAAGCAATAATAAATCTAAGAAAAAACAGTTGTTCACCTTTTTTTGTGCCTCATCAAAAAAATGTTTTTTCAGTCATTCAAAAATTCACGCAGGAGACCTCCTATTTTTTATATTTGTTTGGCATATTTTTGATCGTTTAAAAACCTAAAAGTCAACCGTCATTCGAGAGACAAAGGCGAAAAGGATTCGAAAGCAGCAAAAAAAAAGATTGCTTCGAAACATAAGTCTTTTTAATGCAAAAAAAGAAGATAGGCGGATATATTTTACAGGTGCGGGTGGATGAATTAAGCAAAACTTTGAATCAATCTTTTGATGCGTACGTAAGTTAAATCCACCAATAAACAAATGAACGGAAGGAAGCATGTTTATATCCGCCTCTGTTATCTCTCTTTGTTATTTATCTCTTATATTTCCTCCTAAAATGTGTTGAGAAAAAACAAATGCAGGAAAAAAATAAAGATAATAAAAATAATAAAAAAAGGTTAAAGCAAATGAATGAGAGGTAAAAAACGAGTAATGCAGGAAGAAAAAGAAAAAAAAGTTTTTTGAGAGACAAACGGATATGAAGTAAAAGTCAAAGATTTGGGTTAATGTCAGAGAGATAAAGATTGATATTTTGTGGATATTATTTTGATTTTTTGTTTAATGATAGATAACTGAGAGTTGAAGACGGAGCTTAAGGCTTTGATTACAATTGATAGAATAAAATTTAGTTTTTCATGAAATTTATCTAAAAATTTTCTTAATTTAACTGTCCCCTGTGACTTAATAATTCATTTGTTGAAAGCTATTTGTTTAAATAATTCAATTTTTTAACTGTACTGCAACAACATAATTTTAAAAAATTTTAAAACATATTTTATTAGGATTAGTAATTTTGTTAAAATCATTTTTCGTTACATATTATTTAAAAATTATAGCATAATTTTTGTTTGATAATTGGTTTTCAAAAGTTCTTCATTTATTATATAAAAATTTATCTTTATTTTTACAAAAGGTTTTTTGTGATCTAATATTTTACTTTATGAGCTTTTTATATTTTACCCCATTTTTAATACAAAATGAAAATCGCTGCTCTTTTTTTGTTCTCCCAAATTTTTATTTGCTTTTATTTTTTTTTATTTGCAACAACTACCACTTGATTATTTTATTTTTGCTTTGCGTTCGAAAGTTTGAGTAGTGGTGGGATCTGGCTTGGATTTTTTTGCGTACCTTCTTTTTAATCCATCTTAAAGCTGTTTTTTATTTCAAAATAAATATTTTGAGCATGTTTGTCCTTTTCATATCCTTCTATAAATTAATAAAATTTGACTAGTTTTAACACTGATTAATTATTTTTTTCCAAATATTTTTTTGTTGATTAAACGTTTATTCTTTTAAGAATTTGAAAAAAAGGAATTTACAAAAACATATTGGCATGCAATTGTGTTTCAGATTTCTTTGTTAAATCTAATTTTTTGTTCCTTTTAGTAAAAAAATAATTTTAAAAAAAAGCTGTTAAATAGTGGTTAACAATTTATTTCTATACTATTTTCTTATTTTGTTGTTTTATGTTAAACATAATTAATAGATATAACTGAAGATCATGGATATTTTTAGAAATTATTAAACAGGACTTTTAAGATTTTTCAAATTAATATATATCAATTTAAAAAATTCTGAATTTTTAAAAACTGCATAAAATATTGATGCGACTCCAAATTTTTTGGAGTTTTGATTTAAACTGTTGCTTCATATTTTTTTTTGTTTTGTTCGATTTCTCTCCCATCTTTTTAAAATTAATTGTTTGAACTTTGTTTTACATCAATGATTTCTTCTTCCAACTACATCAAATTTTTTTAAAAACTTTTAATTCAATTTGATTTTTTTTGCAAAACAAATTTTGTAAGTCCGTCAAAGATTGCAAAAAGATATATTCAAGATTTTTTTGTTTGGATCTTATATAAAACTAAAAAGCTTACCTTTTTTTAAATCCCCATTAAGTGAAAGAAAAAAATCAAAAAAAAATGAAGAGTGGGGAGATATCGGATGAGGTGAGGAGGGACAACAACAAAAGCAGCAAAAGTCTCGCCCACCTTCTTCATCATCATCAAAAGGATATAGAGAGAGAGAGAGGGAAAGAGTAGGAGATTGGATAAAAAAAATATAATTGCGTTCAAGTCTTCCTTCGTTCGTTTTTTTAAATGCTTAAAGAAAAAAAATGAAACAAAAAAATGTTGATTAAATATATCTATTTTTTGGCAGTATTAAAATAACAGCCGCGTTTTTAAGGATGAATATATTTTTTTTTGTTATGGGAGCGATGAAGAAAAAAGGTGATGGAAGAAAAACTGAAAAATGCATGGAAGCTTTAGCTTTGAGTGTTTAAATTTTTTTGGCATTGTTGATAACTGATTGTTAGGTCGTCCATATAAAATTTATTTTTGTTAAACTGCATTAAAAAATCATTCAGTTTTAAATAATTATAAAAATTATGTATTTTTAAAACTGTGAATATGTTTTTCAACATGCTTTTTTTAAATTATTATACCTTTAAAACTATTGTATTTTTTATCCAAAATTTTTAAACTGTGAGTAAAAATTGTTGAATTCACAAAAGTGTATCTTTTTTCTCAAAAATTTTCATTTGAATTAAGAAATTTGATTTTTTAAATTAAACTGTTGTTGTTGGAACACCTCATAATATTAAATTATTAGTTTTTAACTCTCTTTACAAACCTAAATTATGAACTGTTAATAATTTTTTAAATAATTTTAACTTCCACTCAGCTTTTATTTTCAAAGTAATCTTAACGTTCAATCTTTTTTTTATGTTATCGAATTTAAGTAGCCATTTAAAATTCTCAAACTTTAAAAAGGTTTTCTTTATACCGTATTTAAAATGGAATTGAATTGCAACATAATATTAAAAAAGAAACTGAACAATTTTGTTTTATTTTTTCAAACTGTCTTATACTTTGGCAAAAAGATTTTTAAACAGGCTTTCTTTTTTCATCGATAATTTTTTTCAATTTTTTTATTACTTTGTAGTTTTTACGTTGTCTTTCTATCATTCATTAAGGAAAATGGCTTCTAAATTAATTTTTCTAAAAATTCTATATGTGTCATTAAACATTTAAACGAAAATTTTTAATCGCGTTTTTAAAAAGTTCTGATAAAAAATACTTTTTTGTAATTTTAAAATTGATCATTCATTTTTTTTTCAGGCTCAGAACTCAGCTCGAATAGAAGTCTTTCCATTGCATCCCCAACAAACTGTTGCACCGCCGCCGCCAAAGCAGCCGCACCCGCAACAGCAACCCCAACAAAGACAATCACAACAACCTGCTCAAACATATTATCAACAGACAGAGCAAGTTCGTCAAAGGCCAGAACAAACAACATCACATTATCAAGAGCCTGTTTCGCTCTATTCAGAACCAATAAGACAGTCACAACAGAATCGACCACCCGCGGTCACTGTATCTGAGCCAACTTATCGACAACCAGGTTCACATCATCAACCACAGCAGCAGCAAAAACAACAACATTATTATCAAGAACCTGAAGTTGTTCGATCAAGTTATCATCAACAGTCACAACAACAACAGAATATACAACAGCAGCAATCAGTATATTCACAACCAACTTCTCGACATCCTCCTCCTCAACAGCAGTATCCTGAGGATTATTATTACCAAAGTCGAGAACAAGAATCTCCAAACGTATATCAACATTATACTCAACCCCATCAACAACAACCCCATCTCCAACAACAACACCAACAGCAGCAGCAACGCCCAAGTTGGAGACAGCAACAGCAACCCCAAGAACAACAACAAATAACAGCAACAAGAGATTCTTATTCTTTACAACAAGAATTTCATACACAACAGCAGCAACAACCCCGGATACATCCGTATCAACAACTTCCATCACAAACCCAATATTTACTTGAACAGCAGCAGCAACAATTTTATCAGCAGCAACAACAAAATATGGCTCCAATTCAATTTAAACAAACACCTTCAAAAACTAACGGAGTTCTTCCACAACAACAACAGCAGCAACAACAACCCCAAGGTCAACAACAACGACAACCTCAACAGCAGCAACAGCAACAGCAACAACAGCAACAACGTGGTGGACAGCAGCAAGCACCACAAGTAACCGTTGGTGGAGCAGCAATAAAAGCACCAAATTTTACACAACCTCCTCAGCCTGTGGTCGTTACAATTGGAAGTGATGCAACATTTACAGCTAAAATTTCTGGACAACCTGCACCACAGGTAAATTAACCTTTTTAAACTGAGCAATATTTTTTTGAGGAACTTAAAACTATTATCAAAAACGTCCCAAAATAAAAATTAAGTACACTAGTTAAAATTTCACAGAAATTCAATATCATTTTTTTTCTATTTTAACTGATTTATTTAGATTTCTGTGAAAAACTGTATTTCATTGTTTTTTCAAGACAATAAAAATAGAACAAACGTTTTCGCGGTAACCTTTAAAGGTTCTATTTAAAACCTAATATGTTTTTTTGAAAATTAACGGAACTTTTTTCATTGTGAAAATTTTAATTGTTTTATGCTTAATGGTTTTTTAACATTAAAAATTTAAACTAATAGGAAAAAAAGATTTGTGTAACTGAAGCTTTAATTTTTTGAATATAGGTTAGGCTTTAAACAAGAGTAGTTAAACTGTGATGATTTTGATGTTGATAAAATTTGGGCAAATAAATAGATGATGCAACATGCAAGATACACTTTTCATATTTAAAAGTAAAAAACTGAGAAAGCATTTTAAACAAATATCATTTGAAAACTGCACGAGAGGAATTAATTTGTTGTGTAAAAATTTTAACTGATATGTAAATTTGGAAAAATCCTTTTAAACTAAAATTTTTAATTTTAAAAATGTTGAAGGAATTTTTAAATTCCTTAAAAAGAATAAACTGTAATAATAGACCGAATTTTAGGTTAAATGGGTAAAAGCTGATGGAAGTCAAATACAAAATGATAATAAAAAATATCAAATTTCTGCCACCAATGGAGTTTATACTTTAACAGTAAAACAAATTCAACAAAAAGATTTTGGTGATTATGCATGTTTTGCCTCAAATCCTGGTGGAACAAATAAATCTGGTTTTAATATTGCACTTCATGGTAAGAATTAATAAACAAATTTTTTATTTTTAAACTGAAAAAAATCAATACTTGTTACAAAAAATTAAACTGAAGCATATTTTTACTACCAGCTTCTGATGTAAATTTAAGCGAAAATTTATTTAAATTCTTTTTAACAACAAATAGAAGTTGTTTATTAATAACTTCTTTCTCTTATTTTTTACTTTTTTCCAATTAAATAAACTGTTAAAATTTGTTTTCCTATTTAAAAACAATTGACTTAAAACAAATTTTACCTTCGGAGTATATTATTATTTTCATTTGCATAATGGGTATTTGAAAAATATATTTTTTTTAAAACTGGGTTTTCTTGGTGATAAAGAAAAGCACTTAATTTTTTTATTCATATTTTTTGGGAAAAAATTTAACTGAGCATTAGGCATAATATAATTTTGGAAAAAGCTAGGAGTAATAATAAATCTTAACTTAATTGGAAGTTTTTTGTATTTAAATTTTTTTTAAATATTAGTTAAACTGGAACATTTTTCAAAGTACATAAATTTTTATTATTTCAGAAGTCAAAAAACTTGAAGCTCCGCAATTTACTGGTAAATTCCAATCTGTAACAATTTATGAAACAGATTCATTAAAACTTTATTGTAAAGCTGTAAATGATGTAACAAAGATGACATGGTCTCGAGATGGAACAGCAATACAATCAGGTGGAAATATTAAAATTGAAAATACTGGCCCCGGTGAATCAATCCTATATTTATCAGATGCAACAATGGCCGATGGTGGATGGTAATAAAATTTAAACTGTTTCAGTGGATGAGTTATATTTAACAATAAAATTTTAGGTATCAATGTAATGCAACAAATTCCGCTGGAACCACTTCATTGAAGGGAAGAGTCGTTGTACAATCTCGACAAAAACTTGGTTCACCAATGCGAGAACGGATTACTTTGAGAAAAGTTGATCGCCGAGAAGCTATGCGCCGATCACCTCAACCTCAAATGTCTCAACCCTCAAAAGAACCACCAAAGTTTTCAACGCAACTTCAAAGCTTACAATTAATGGAGGGCCAAGATGCCCTTCTTGATGTACAATATTCACCAAAAGATGATCCAAATCTTAAAATTGCATGGCTCTTGAATGGAAAAGCTCTCTTGGCTTCTTCTAGAGTTACACAACAAAATGATTTCGGTCACGCAGTTTTGGAAATAAATCCTGTAACAGTTTTTGATCATGGAGAATATACAATTGTTGCAGTTAATACTCTTGGAGAAGCTCGACAAACTTGCAATATTGATGTTATCGGATATCGATCCCCATCGGTTAATGCTTTCCTTCAACAACAAGATGGTGGAAGAATGTCTCCATCTGTTTATCAACAAGAACAATCTCAAAAAGCTACATCCATGTTTGGAAATGTTCCAAGGGTTACGGGAAATGCGCCTGCAATTGATCGACCAAATTTCCATAAAGATTTACGATCACAAGAAATTTTTGAAGGTCAACCATTATATTTGGAAAGCAAATTAACACCTATTAATGATCAAAATATGAATATTCAATTCTTCTTAAATGGAAGTCCTATTCAATCAAGTAAGTATAAAAGTTTTTATTAAACTGGAAAACTTTAAATTTCGATAGTTTGGTAAACTAAAAAATTGATAGTTTGAAATGGATGAAGATAATTATGAATTGCATACGTCCTATTTTTTTTGAAATTGTTTTCAAAAATTTTTTTATTCATTGCTAAAAAAAGCTTGACACTGAGAAAATAGTGTAAAAAAATGTAAAAATAACCCATGTTTTGCACTTAAAATAGAAATGCAAATTTTTGAACTGAAAATGCCTTTTTGAGATTTAATGTTTTTAGCTGTGAGTTTCGTTTACCAATTGAGTCCCTGATACCACTTATAAAAACAAAAATATGTTAAAAACTGAAAAAAAAATTTTTTTTTATTTTCTTTAATTTGTTTACACATTTTTAAACTGAAAAGCATTTGCTAATTTTTTTTGGATTTGTGGTAAATTTCGATATTTTAAACATAAAAATATTGAATATATATTTTGCAACCCGGCAGGTCATTTTATTGTGCCGCGCGGCCGGCGCGGCGAGAAGTCTTGGCCGCCGGCCGGCCAGCAAATTTTTGATGATAAAATTAATATTTCATATTAGTGCTGATTTAGTGTCAGAATTAATTCAACTCATTAATATTGTTAACAGAAAGAAGTATTTCCCTGATGTTTTGGGA
>CABFKP010038537.1:1302-13313 GCA_901779475.1 Panagrolaimus davidi
CCACCGAATCGGTGGACGTTTTTTAATTTCATCCATTGGTGGAATACATCCTCGATCATTTAACAATGAAAGATTAGTATTTCGATGTTGTCGAAATTCTGTGATGAAGGATGCAAAATTTCAAAGTGTTGTTGATCTTACAACAAATGAAGAATTTATTAATGGTGGAGATGTTTATTTAAAGGGAAAATTAATTGGTTTTGATTATATCAGTAATATTATCAAATTTGAAACTGATCATGGGTTGGCATTTTTTTAAATTTTTAAAATTGTGGCTTTTTTTATAGAACAATGTATGAATTATATATCAATAGGATGTTTTGTCAAAAATTGACTGATTTGGATATCGAAGATCTTCCACGGCGTCCTATACAAAGAATCTCAAATACTGAAAAAGTTTTTTTTGAAGTTGTCGAAGAAGATGAAAATCCAGCAAAAAAATATTTAGATGATCAAAAACTTAAAATTTATCAAGCTCCATTGGTTGAAACTCAAAATGTTAATAATGTTGAAGAATTAGAAAATATTAATAACAACAATGTTGCACCACAAGAGCCTGCACAACCCGTTATTGAACAATCAAATAATGCTCTTGATGGTGATGCTGGTGTTGGTGCTGGTGCTGGTAAGTGTAGATTAACAAAATCTGTTGAACCTTAAAATTAATGAAAATTATTCATTCAGTGAATGTTTTAGGTAACATGCACAGCTGTACGAATTGTTACCGGAACACAGCTTGGCGCAGATATACCAATTACCCAAACCGCTGCAGCTAATGCAATCGGATGTACTGTTGTTACAGTCACATGTGCTTCAGTTAATCCCAATGAACAAATTTCATTAAATGTAAGCATTTTTTTATCTCTTTGTATTTACGTATCAAAAACAAAAATCTAATATTTTTAAGTGGGCTGGGCAAGGTATTAGTCAGGGAACAACAATTGGAACCGGATCTGTTACTGAAACATTAACATGTAATAATGCGGGTCAGCTTATTTTGAATGAACAGAATGCTGGAATTGTTGATCAAGCTGTTTGTGTTTCTAGAGGTTTGTAAACACACGATTATATTCACTAATGGCATTTTTTGTTAATCGATTAATTTTTAATTCTCTTTAAAATTAAAGAAGGCGGACTCTTAGCTCCAATCGATTGAATTGCGCGGTTTAGCCACCCCAGAATTAGAATGAAAAAGAACGAAAAAGAAGTTCTTTTGCATTTTTTTTCTCGTTCTAATTCAGGGATGTCCAAACCGAAACGAATGGAGCTAAGAGTCCGCCTCCTTTATTCAATTAATTTGTTTGAAATGGGAAAATCGGCAATTCCATTTCAACCAACCACGTCAATTTTTTTTTGTACTGCCGCCAGAAAATTGTCTGAAAAAAAACCAATCAGTTGTTTCGAGAAAATTTTTTCCTACAAAAAACTAAAAATAATTCGCGAAAAATCTTTTTTTGTTTTTGAAGAGATTGATTGCCTTCTTTTTCCAGCAGTTTTCTGGCGGTAGTACAATAAACTTTATGTGCAAGTTTGTGGGAAAACGTTACGAACAAATACAAAAACAACAACACATATTTGCAGTCATTTTTTAAACTTTTGTTATAAAATATAACTGAAAAGTTGTTTGAAGTGGAACCCTGCCAAATTGGTTAATAAAAGCAAAATAATTTAAAAAAAACTGCAACGTTTTTCTTGTCAAAAGATTCTTTCACATTTTTTTTATATAAACGTTTTTAGTGCCTCCACCTCTCCCTCCCCCTCCTCCCCCATTACAACCCGTGCCACCTCCAGCACAGCCCGTTCCACCTTCATCATATTATCCAGTTGTTGGTGGTGGTAGTTTACTCCATTATTTATGCTTTTCTGCGGATACTCTTGTTACAACACTTGATGGAACAAAGAAACGTATGGATGATCTTAAAATAAATGATTGGATTTTATCTGGAAATAGTGAAAATGGGAATCTTGGATTTTCAAAAGTATCATCATGGATTCACAAAAAACCAAATTTAAAAGCTGAATTTATAAAATTTAATCTTAAAAAAGGACAACATTTAAAAATTACAAAAATGCATTACATTTTTAAAGGAAACTGTAAAAGTTTGTTTTTAAAAAAATTAAATCTTGCCACGAAACACATCGAATCGAAGGGAAAATTTCATGAAATTTTTCGTTATTTTTCGTAACTTTTTTCCTTTGTTCTTTTCCTACGAAAAAATTGAAAACCGTTTTTTTCAGATGGCGTTGTTGAACATTTTGCCAGCTATTGTTTCATAAAATTTCCCTTTTTTAAGAAAAAAATTCGATGTGGAAACTGTAATTTTCAAAATAAATATTTTTAGGTAAAAATGGAAGCCTTGAAAATTTGCAAATGGTTTTTGCTCAAAATGTTTCAATTCATGATTGTTTATACACATTGAATTCAAAGAATGAATTAATTAAAACTCAAATTTCAAGCATTGAAATGGTTCAAGAAAAAGGAATTTATGCTCCTTTAACAGAAACTGGAACCATTATTGTAAATGATATTTTTGCAAGTTGTTACAGTAATGTCGATGCAAAACATTTACAATTCTCTTTGCCTTCATTCACTGAATTTATGAAGTATATTTCATCACTTTTCTACTCGGGACACATTTCATCATCCCCACCATTAAAATCATTCTCCAATGAATATGATTTAATGCCTGGTTTTAAATTTCTCGCAACTATCTTGAAAGATGTTTTACCAAACAAATATTAAGCCTTTTTTTAGAACAAAATCAAATTTTTTACCTCACTACTTTTTTATTGTTTTTTTGACAACTTTTTAAAAAAGGTTTCCATTAAGATATCTTTTTAAAAAAATATAAAATATTGCTCATTTTTTTAATAAATTCAAAGTTCCGAAATACAAAAAGATTATTCAGTGTTATTTTTTTTAGAGGATTCTGATGCTGTAATTGGGTAACAAAATATCAGTTTCTTTGAATTGTTCTTTTCGCAAAAAAAAATTTTTTTTTGCCTTCCTTTTCATCGTCCTTATTACACCATTTGAATCATTTTTTAAAGTTTAAACACACTTAAAAATGTAAAACAGAGTGCATATAAGAAGAGGGTTTTTTCCGATGCATTTTGGTGCCATATTTTTTATTAAATGAACGAAAAAGAAAACTTTGAAAAAAATGTTTTAAAAAATAGCATTGAGTATGTAGGAATAACATGTGCATTTTTTGAAAATCATTGTTTTATTTTCTAAAATGAAAGCATTAAAAAAATTAATATTGAAAAAAAATCAAGTATTTGTAGAAAACGAAAAGAAAAAATAGTAAAAAAGAAATTCTTAAATAACGATTGGAAATGTTGATTCATAATTTTGTAGATTAATTTTTAAAATAAACTCCTTATTATTTTAGTTTTCATCTACAAATTTTATTAAATAATTAAAAAAACTAAAATATTTAAAAATCAACAATAAATTATTTTAGCACGATTTTCCTTTTTTCAACTGAAAACGTTGCAGACAAATTTTGTTATTTTGCGACATTTCGAAATTATCTCGTTTTTTTTTTGTTCTAGGTGTGCCAAACATCGATTTTCTAATACAAAAATGAAGAAATGAAATGAATAAAGTTGAAAAATTTTTGCCTTAATTTTTCCATTGATTATATTTTATTAATGTAACAAAATTTTGATTATATTTTCTAAAATCAAACACATTTGCAAACATGCCTTTTAAAAATAAATCTGCAAAGCCTTTTTGTCTTGAATTTAATAAAAATCGTAAAATAAAATATTCAAAAATTATTTTGAAAAATACTTAAGCTTAAAAGTGTCTTTGAATGTTTTTTTCTCTTTTTCTTTGTTAACGAAAAAAATATTGCATCCTTTTTTGCTTTTCTTTCGCAAATTTTCAAAGCAAATGAGACTATTTCGAAATGTTACAAAATAGAAACATTTGTCTGCAATGCTGCTTTGTGTCAAAAACAAAAAACAATGTGTGCTAAAAATGTAATGTTTATTTTCAATATTTTAGTTGTTCTTTTATTTTACAAAATTTGTAATAATATCTCTTTGATTTAAAATTTGCATAATGAAGCTTGTAATAAAAATAGTCAAACAAAATATGAATATTCAAAAAATATTAAATAAAACCATTATTAAAGAATTTTTTAATTTAATTTTTTCCTGTTTTCGAAACTATATAACGAGTGAAAAACAAAAACTATTTTGAACTCGTCAAAAATACGTCGATGAATGCTGAAATTGGTAATTTCCATTTGCAAAAAAAAGCATTATCTTAAAAAAAGACAAAATAGTGGAAAAAACTTTTACATTTTCCATATCCATTTTAAAAAAAGACACAAAAGTGGAAAAAGTTATTACAAATTTATTTCAATTTACAATTTCAGCATTGATCTACGTGTAATTTGACGAGTTCAAAATAGTTTTTGTTTTTCACGCGTTATATGCATACAGAGCTCTTTTTGGAGTTTTTTCTTTTTACGAAATGTTAAATACTTTTTTTGTTACAAACGAAAGCTTTACATTCAATAAAAATCGTTTCGTATGATTTTTTTTTTGTTTACACGAATGAAAGTTAAAAATGTTTCGAAAGACACAAAAATTGTCGTTGCTGCTTTTTTCATTTTTTAGTTTGAACCGTTTTTATTTTCCAATTTGAATTTTTGTTTCATTTTTTAAGACATTCAGTGTTTTATAATTAATGTTTTAGAAAAAAATTTTGAATTAATAAACTGTAGTAAATATAATTGAGCTGGTAACGGACACCATTATGGTTTTAAAACAATAATAAAAAAACCCAGATCAATATTTTTAATAATTTCATTTTAAAGAAGAAAACAATTTCTGTTACATTTTACAAATGTGAATTATTGTGAATGGTTTTAATTTTTTTTGTTATATTTTTTTCTGTATTTTATGCCACAAAAGTTTTTCATATTTGCTAAAAAAAACAATCCAAAAATAAACCAAAAAACACTTTTTTGCGGCATTGATTTTTTGAATGCTGCTAATATATAAAATATTACAAATGTGGATTTAACGGTGAATATAAATTTGTATATAACGTTTGACATAAGCAAACAAAAAATTTTCTCAATTAACAATCTGAAAGACTTTTGAGCTTAAATATTGCGAAATATCTAATTTTTTCTAGTAGGGGTTTTTAAATTGTTTTTGACAGCAATATTAAGTTTCAGCTAAAATTAGTTATATAAAACTATTTTTTAATTTTCTTTATTAATGGTATTTCATTAAGATTGAATAAATTTGTGAAATCCATTTTTATCTCATTTTTTCATTAAATCAGAAAAATGTAACATTTAATTTTAAAATATATTTAAAAAACAAAAAAATTCAAAGAGAAAGGAAAAACACATATTTTTAATGTAAAAAATAACGTTGAAGAAATGAAAAAAAGGAAGAAAAGTGTTGACTAATTTTCTTCCATTTTTTCGCAATGTTTTGGGCTTTCCTTTGAAAAAGAATGTTAAAAAAAAAGAAATGTTTTTAATTTGCAGATTGAATTTTTTAAAAGAAATGAAACATTGCAAGTCCGTTTTTTTGCAGCAAACAAAAGTCATTGCACATTTTTTAAAGAAAACACCAATCCTAAAATCTTTTTTTGTAAGCAAGAAAAATAATGCAAAAAAACAAAGACTGAAACCATTTTACGTTTATTTCACCCTTTTTTTGAATATCTAAATTTGTTTTAAAAGTGGTTGCAATAGAATTGCCTTTGAATATTTTAGTTTTATTTATTATGCTATATTTTTGTTAAAGTATTTTCGATATTTTTGAAATAGTGTAGATAAAAAAAGCTAATAAATAAGAATAATTGTAAAATTTCGCATCATTATGGAATACAACATTAATAAAAAAAATTTTTTTACCATGGCATCATTATCTGATCATTTCACATTTAATCGGCTGATATTTTACTGCTGAATTAAAATCTTAATATATTTTATAAAAATACTTTTATGTGCTGTAAAAATATATTAAATAATCATTGTGTTTAAAAATATTTCTGTTTGCATAAAATGTTTTGTAATTGGCTTTTTCAGTCACAAATACTCCATTTGATTCATTATGGCTTTAGCAAGATTACGAGTTGACAAAATAAAGATTTTTCGTTAAATTTATAGATTTTTTTAATAAGATATAATCTCTACGATAGACAAAAAGGGCGTGTCTGCTGTTGTTTTTGCTTGCTTACTTTTTTAGCTATTGAAATAAACAAATGTTTCGAAAGAGCAATGTAAAAATTTCAAAAAACGCACATTCTTTCACCAATGAAATTTGTTTGTCTGAAATAAACGTGCACAAAAAATATATGCCGTTTGAATATTTTGTAATATTTTTTTTGACTTACAAAAGCTTTTTATAAATTGTGTTTAAAATATAAATTTCAAAAATTTAGTTAAAATTATGTCATATTTTACTCTTCATTGGAACCTTTTTCAATCATTATTAAAAATGTAGGAAAAACGGTAAGAACTTTTACAAAAAATAAAGTCTAAAAACACATTGTTTCATCATGTATTTGAGTTAAAATTTTTAGTTTTCGTAAATTTTTGCTAGTAGGGTTTTCAAATTAAAACAACTTAAATTATTAACTGTTTTTTTGATTATTTTTTGGTCGTTTTCAAATTGCGGTTTTATAAACATTATATTATTTTTAATAAAATTTGAACCAGTATTGTAAACTTTTCAAAAAAAGCTCTGTTTTAAAATTTCCAATCAATCATAAAATTTTTCAGGCATTTTTTTTGGCATAATTTGTATTTTTTGAATGCTTTTCGTTAAAAACAGAAAACAATGTGCTAAAAATGTGATGTTGATTTTTGATATTTGAGTTGTTGTTTTATTTTACAAAATTTGTAATAATATCTTTTTGATTTAAAACTTGCATAATGAAGCTTGCAATAAAAATCGTCTAACAAAAGTATGGATATTTTAAAAGAAAAAACATTATTTAAGAATTTTATAATATAATTTTCTTTTCTATTTTTTACAAATTCCAAAATACTTATTACAATATTTTTCAATGAACTAATTTCATCCAATACCTTGGTTTTTTTCACTAAAGTGCGACAATTTTATGATCACCTTTTTTTGTAAAATGCAATTTTGCAGAGTATTCTATAAAACAAACATAAATAAAGAATTTCGACACATTTGCTTTTCTGTCGTAAAAAAAAGATCATCAAAGAAAAAAACTTAAACTTTTGATAGGGTTCATTTTTTCGTTTTGCGAAAACATGTTTTTTTTCTGTTTTTGAATATTTGATTACATCTAAGTTATATATTTAAAACAAAGCTTATTAAATTAATTTTTGTGCGACACAGAATAACAAAAAAAATGAGAAAAAGAAAGCTCGACATGAAAATCAACCGTTAATAAAAAACTTTTTTATTTTTGTTTGATCCATTTTTATTGTAAAGCAAACAGTTTTCTTTTGCATTAAAAAACGACCCTATTTTTTAATACACATTTAATATTTGTTGTAATCTTAAATAATAATCACCGAATTCTTTTCAAAAATTGAATGTTTTAAGGTTTATAGAATACTTTATTTTTTTGTCGAATACAATTAAATTTTACAAAAGCCTGATAAAATAAAGTAAACTTTGAAAGATTATTTAATTACAAAAATTTAAAAAATAAAACTTAAAATTCACTAATTTTTTGCATGCAGAAATCTTGAAAATATCAAAGAAAAAAAATGATAAAAGTTTTTATAAAAATGTTATTAAAAATTATTTGAATTTCATTTTTTATTAATTATGTTGAACGAGTGTAAGCGTTGTGGCTTTCATAAATATATTGTTATTTTATATTTTGTATTTTAAAAATGTAAATTTTTGGTTTCTTTCGTCTTTTTTTCAATGAACAAAAACTGGTGTAAGAAATTGTGCGTTTTTAAGCAGCTTTTTTGGTTTACGTTAGAAACGCGTTGGACGAATTTTATTATAAAAATATAATGTTAGCGCAGATTTGAAAAATGTTTTTTTACTTCATTCGAAAAAGGCTTGAAAAAGATAGAAAAGCCATTTTGCCAAAAAAAAAATGCTTTCTGCTAAAAAAAATCTCATTTTTTCCCGTATAAAAAAGGACATTTTTCCACGGTTAGAAAAAAACATGTTTCAAATCCGCGTCTTATGTTCACGACAAAAAAACACAATAAATTTTTTTGTAATAACTTTTAAAAACCATGAAATGGTAAACGCATTAATTTCAGTGTTTTTTACAAAAATGGAGAAACGTAAAAAAACAATCAAAATATTTTGGCTATATTATGAAATGTTAACATTAAGTCTTTTTTAATAATGTATTAAGAGCTCTCATTAGCCATTTTTTGTAGTTTTTGACTTTCTCGCCGGATTTATAAAAAAAATTGATCTCAGTTTCGTAAAAATAACCAATAAAATTAAATAATCAAAAATGATGAAACCAAAAAAAGTTGAGCTGAAAAAAATGTTGTTTAAAATTCTTTTTGTCGTGGTTTTTTTTGTTTAAAAAAACGAAAAAAAAAGTCTTTTTTTATGTTCTTTTTCGGCAATTTGGAAATCGCGTTTGTTGGTTTTCAGACAAAAAAAGGCTGTTGACATTTTATGCACAGCTTTTGAAAAGCATTTTTCATTGTAAATAAAAAACTAAAAGCTTCGGTTTTTTACGTGCCATTTTTTTTCTCTCTTTTTTGAGAAAAAAAAGACATCGACAGTCCCTACCCCCGTTTGTCTAAAGACAAAGTTTGTTTACATCTGTTGTCAGAAATTGAAACTTTGAAAGATGCGAAAAGAAGACAAAATTTCTCAGCAGTAACTTTTTTACGTTTGCTAACTTGTTTTTTTTCCAATAAAAATAGATTTTTTATCCTTTTTTTGAATATTTTATCATACTACCTTTTTTAAAAAAAAACTATTTTGAAGCAGCTCTGTGATTAATTTTACAATTTAAATTACCAAAAGAAATACCATACAAAATATTGTTTTTTAATTTTTCATTAATAAAAATTTAAAAGAATATTTTTAATACTGCGTTTTCATTAAAGATTCGTTTACTTTTTTCGTCAAATTCAAATTATAAATGAAAAATTTTGCATTTCACTTTTTATTAAAGTTTGATTGAAATTTATAGTTTATATTTTCATTGTGGTTTTAAAGAGATTTTGTTAAATATGATAAGGTTTTTTAAAATGTTGATCAAAGAAATGTTACAAATTTTTTTTAATAATGAGATATTAAAATATCGTTTTTAGTAATCCGGTTTCTTCCTTTTTTTCTTCATTTGAAAAAAAACACAATCTATCAAAAATTATGCGCTTTTGAAACAATTTTATTGGCTTTCATTACAGATTTTAGTTTACCCTTAGAAAACAAATTTTTTTTTCTAATGGCAGAATCAGTTTAAAGTTTTCCAAGTTTTTTTTTTTTTTTTTTTTTTTGTTAAAGAAACTGTAAAAATTTCGAGTTTGAAACGTTTAGATATTTATTCTAAAAGTAAAAAAATGTAAAACAAGAAAAAAAAAATAAAAATGTACAAAATTATTGAGTTTCAACAATTTTACAAAAAGAAAACTGAACGATTTTAACAAATATATCTTTATCAAGAACTTCAATATCGCTTAATGGTGTTTTTGAAGCAAATGAATCCATTAAAAATTCCATACAATCATTTTTGAGTTTGAAACAATTTGAAAGAATTGAAGCATTTGTTAAACGGCAAACATTTGCTGCAGAAATTTGGGAAATTAAATGAGATTCAATTTTATCCTAAAAAAAACTCCTGTTAGAATAATAAAAAAAATACCAACCTTGAGCGATGGAATATTATATTTATCAAAAAACTGTAAGAGTTTTATTAAATCATCGATTGACAAAGAAGTTTCGAAATTACAATTATAAATCATTTTAATTCCAGTTTCAACAACATCGAACGTGAAATCTTTAATTTCAACTTTATTTTCGATTGATTCTTTCATTTTTGAATTAAACATTGTTCGAAAAACATTTGATCGATTTTTAAGAATAAGTTTGTGAACCTTAAAAGGGAAATAATGATAATAATATTGATCAAAAATTTTTATAACTTACTTTAATTTCTTTCTTTTCAACAACAACTGTAAAATCTTTGTCTTCCTCTTCTTCCCATAATGCATTACCAACTTCTCCACCATTCCATTTTTGTTGTTCAAAATCAGAAATTGGTTGATCAGTTCCGAATTTGAAAGTTCCAAAAACATTAATTGTGCATTTTCCATCAACAATAAATTTCCTTTCAGGATTAAAAAAATCTTCGGTGTATGCAACACGTTGTCCGTAACCAGTTGATACTTTAAAAGTATGATGTTTTTTGAATGAAGCATTTGCAGATTCAATTAGAAGGGTATAATCAGCTTCAACTTTCTTCACATTTCCAAGCTTCAAAGTCAAAGATATCCATGTCTTTCCACGACGATTTTCATTATGTCCATTTGGAAAAATTGTTAAACAATATTTAAAACCAGAAATATTAGAAACATAATCAGAATTCAAATGACCACTTTTAGAATTTTTAAATGGAATTAATCGATTTTCAGGAATTGTCCATTGAAGAGCAAATGGAATTTGATGCATCTAAAAAAACGCTTAATTATATAATTTAAGATATGAATTTTTAGCTTACCTTTTTTCGATAAAAGTTGTTTTTATAAAATAGATAAAAGTAGAGTTCAAAAAATCTGAAAAGTGAATATGAAATATTTTACAAAAATTATATTTCTTGCTCATTATTTTTGAAAAGAAATCAAATTTTTTATTAATTTTGCACTTATTGAAAAATCAGAATAAAGGTAAAAAAATTTTTTGGCTTTTGACAATTATTGTTCAATTAAAAAACAAAATCAATGTCTTTTTATGAAAAAACGCACAAATCGCTAAGAGAATTGAAAAAAAAAATTATTTCGTTGCCAACAAAAAATCACAGAAAAATTAATTATAATTGATCGATTATCAGTATTAAAAACTGTTACTTTTTAATAAATGTTCAAAGAACCCCCTACGGTAAAAAAAGATAAAAGAGTTGAAATTTTTTAAAAATTTATTAAGTAATTCATGCGTTTTCTCGATTTATTATACTGTCTTTGAAGATCAATGGGTTTTCTCAAATAAATGCAAAAAATAAAGAAAAATAATATACACAGAAGCAAAATTTTATGCTGTCGAATTTTGTATAATTTATTTGCTTTTTAAAAATATTTATAAAATTCAAACATAAATGTAAAAAAAAAGTTTTTTCTCTTTTAGTATTCATTAAACTCTCCTTTTTAAATCAAAAAAAGCTACCACTTGGTATCACACCAGCGAAAACTAAAAACGCAGATGCAATACACGCTAGAACACATCGTTTTGAGCAATTTAAAAAAAAAAAGAGGTGTATTCGATATATTTTTGTATGGCTTAAAAACGCATAAATCAATATTTTACAAATTGATTTTAACGCAAAAAACATTCGGAAAAAAGTGAAAAAATAACAAATAATATTTTTGCAATTTTTTTGTTGAAGAATTTTTACCTTTGTTCTTTTGATTCAACAGAAATATTCTAAAAATTTCTGTTGAATAATTTTTTGTTTCTACATTTTTATTAAAAACAAATTCCATTAATTGCGAAAAAAACAAATATTTACTGTATTTTGTAAGTGGAAAAATATTCCATTTATTCAACGTTAAACAAACAAACAATCAGCATCCTTTTTGGATTCTCAAAAATCAATGTTTAAAATGACAATCAATAATCAGTTAAATGAAAAAAGAAAAATATTGATAAGAATGTTGAAAAGACAAAAGTCTATTCTTGAATTTTTCTTCATACATTTTTTTTAAAAGTTCTGTTATAATTTTTTATATATTTAGAGAATCTGTAAAAAATTATGAGTAAATGGAATTAAAAAATTAACAACGATCCATAAAAAATGTCAGATTTTCTTTTTCACATTCAAGTCCTCAAAGAAAGAGAAAGATGTT
>CABFKP010038548.1:0-13308 GCA_901779475.1 Panagrolaimus davidi
CTCTCGAAACGAAAATTTAGCAAAAAGAAAAAGAAAAAATAAAACTGTTGAAAATGCGTTTGTGCATACCCCTATTTCAAAGAAGAAACATTCATTTTTCAACTGAAAAAGCAGTTTTTGGAAAAAGTGACATTTCGCAGTCGAATTCGATTCTTTCTAGTTTTCCTTTTTATTCGTTTCTCCATTTTTTTTTGAATATTTTAAAAACTAAAATGTGTTTAAAAAGGGCACTTGTTTCAACACAAAAAGAAGTTAATTGAGAGTTGGACAAAAAGTACAATAAAGAAATTCCAGCCATTATTTATAAGTTTTGTAAATATTTATCGTACAAAAAATGCTTAAAAACCGATTGAAACGGAACATTTGCAATATAAAAACAAATATTAAGCAACAAAAAGCTTAAAATTTGTTGTATTGAAGTTCAGATTAAAATATAATATTAATAACGAAGAAATTCATGTTATTTTTGTTCGGTACAATTTTGCAAGTATTTACTCTGATAAGACTGAAACAGCGTGGGTTAAAAATATTAAACAAAATTTGACAAAAAATTCAAAAAAAATTTGCGTTTTTGTTTTAAAAAAAGAGCGACACAAAAGTTTATGCTGAGAAATTTAAAATAAGAAAGAAAAATGGAAAGAAAACGATTGCTGAAAAACATTACTAAATGAAATAAGAGAAACGGGTTGAAAAAAGATGCATATTTCGAAACTAAACAGACGCCCAGAAATATGTTTTGTAGCGTTTTCTTTTTTATATAATAAGCAATTGTTTTTAGCAAACGTTTTATCTCTTTTGCAAAATCTTTTTTTAAGTATTTCTTTTTTTCTTACGTTTAATATTTTTGAAATTGAATTTTTTTAGTATTTTTGAATATTTAAAAAGGTTACTAAAAACCACGGCATTTTTGTAAATGTAATAGATAAAAGACACACAAAAACATTTTAACAAATAAATGGCAATGCATCAGAAAGCGTTAATAAAAAGGGTTTCAAAATTTCTTGTTATCACTTGCTTTTTTATAAATCAAAATTTAAAATCACGTCAATCTTTTTAAAAAATGTTAACACATTTTTTGAGATGCTGCTGCAGTGAAAAATGAAAATGAAAAAATACATTTTCAAAACATCTTTGACAAATTTCTATGACATTTTCTTCTTTTTTGCTTTTTTTCCAGTCGATTCATCTTTTTTTCAATGTATCTTTTTTATGTTTTACGCTTTTTTGAATATTTAAAAATAAAATAAATAGAAAATTATAGCATTTTTGTAAATTTGGCAAATTAATTGGTTTTAATTATTACTAATGTTTCCAACATTTTGCAATGGCCATTATTTAAAAGTATTATTTAATTTTTTCCTAGTCGGTTGTTAGTAAAAAATATTTTGTTTAACAAATCGATGAAAAAGGTCAAAATATGATAGAAAAGTTCCTTAACTTTAGCAGATAAAACCTCTAAAAAAGTAACATTTGTATTTTTATTATTCCATGATTATTGTTTTTGAAAATAAAAATTATATTTTTTATTTTTATTTTTGGATAACTTTTAACACGAAAGCTGAATATTAATAATGTGTCCTGGTTTCAATGCAGTTAGAATACTTTTTATTGTAATTCGACAGCCATTTGTAAAATTTACTCTTTTTGTAACATTTATCTAAAATTCTTAACAAAATTTTAATAAAAAATTCGAAAAGCTTGCCATAACAAATTTGTTCAAGCTTTAATCGATCAATAAACTTCTAAAAACTTAAAACAAAAAAAGAAAGCAAAAGAAATCGATCGCAAAAGTAGTTCTTTTTTTGTTCACTGAAGAAAAAAGCGTATTTCAAAAAGAGGGACGTTTTTGAAAATGAGCAAACATCCGTAATAATTCTCTTTTTTTCTTTAAACGAAAAAGATGCATTTACGACCGCCATATTTCTATTGCAATGTCTTTTTATTAAAATTTCTATATTTTTCTTTTGAATATTTTGAAAATAAATTGTAATAACAATTCTAGTGTTTGTTTTAACATTAAAAAAAATTTATTAAAACGACTAAAAAATTTAACTAAAAAATTCTTCCAAGAGCAAAATGCTGAACCATTATAAATAAGCTTTTAAAATATCTTTTGTTATCCAAATTGTTTAAAAATTAAGGAAAATGAACATTTGCAAATTTCATAGGATTATGATGGATCCTCAGATTTTAAAATTTTAAAAATTATTTTAAAAATATCAAAACTGCATTTAAAGCAATCGAAAATATTTTTCGACAAACAATCTGAAACATTTTATCAAATTTATTTTTTGTATTGAATCTAGTGGTGACGAAAAATTTAGACAAAAAACTAATAAAAAGTGTAAATGACAATCCATAAGTTTATGATAACTTTTCAATGGTTTTGATTGATAACTATTTTTGTTTTTTATTTGTATCAAATTCGTTATTTAATAGTGAAATTGAAAAAATTATCACAAAAAAGGAAAGAGAAAAACGACGTTTTTTATGAACATTATTTTTTGGTCAATGAATCAAAAAGTTATTTCGAAAAATGCAGCAAATTTTTTGCATTGAAAAAACATCCTTTTTCCAATATATACAGCTTTTTTCTTTCGTTTATTAAAAAAACGCAGCTGCCGCAGTCGAGTTATTTTTTCCCATTAAATTATTTTCTGTTTTCCAATTTTTGAATGTTTAAAGAAGAAATTTTAAAGAAATTTGTTGACAGTTTTTCACAAAAAATAACGTTATCTAGCGCTAAAGCACAATACAAATTAAATAAAAATAAAAATTAATGTTAAATTTTCCATTCAATAATTATTTATATGAATTTTGATCATTTACTGTTTCGAAAATGTTTAAACAGTGAAGAAAAATAAATATTTACAATTAATATAAAATTATGTTTGATACTTTGATTTTACAATTTTTAAAATCATTTTTAAAGTTTGCTTTCCTAAATTTTTTTTATAATAGTTCCTGTTATTTTGTTAAAAAATTACAAAATTTTTAATATTGTTCAAAAGCAATATTGAAAACTTTTCATTTGATATTAAATTTATATTTGGCGATTCGATATAAATATTCTTTACATCGTAATTCACGTTTTATACAAATGGAGGTTTTTATTTTCTGTGATTTAATAAAAAATTCAAAAAGTGTTTGTTGTTAGTTAAAAGAGTATGCTGAAGAAAAAAAGAATTCTTTAGTGTGAAAAGAGAAGACAAAAAAACCTACGAAGGAAAAAAACTGTAAAATGACGAGCATTTGATGACATTTTTTGTGTACAGCTGGGAGATGAAAATGACAAATCATTTTCCAAAAAAGCAATCTTTAAAATTTTTTTTTAAAATTTAACGTTCAACATTTTTGAAACAAATTTATCATTTAATTCAGAGTTTTTTTAATGTTTTTCCGAAGTTTTTGAATATTTAAAAACAACTAAAATTTATTCCATTTGTACATAAGGATTATGAAAGAAATTAATTGTTTGATAACGAATTTCTTAAAGAATATTTGAACATTAAAAAAAAGTATTTTTTTACAAAAAAACACGGCGTTAAACTAAGAATAATTAATCTAAACAAATGAGAAATTTTATGTAGTTTAGCCCCCCCCCCCTGTCTACGGGGTAACTTTAATTCTTTTAATTTAACGAATATTTGCTTCAGAAATATTATTACAAATTTAGTTTTGTATTAATTGTATTTTAAAATTTACAGATATTCAAACGTTTTTTCTTTTCCAGTAAAAGTGTTATATTTTTTTTTCATTATGTAGCACATTTATTGTCGATGTTTTTTTTTATTTTGAGATATACAAACAGACGTGGGCACGAGGGTATACCAATTTTTAGGATTTTGCGCGAGGTAAAAAACGCAAAGGGTCCTCCTGTACGTTATTTTGGGGCAGATTTGTTTATTTTTCAAAGGGGGGACCCTGTGCATTAATTTCCAAATTTTTTTTTACAAATTAATGTAAATTTTGCGCGAGGTAGCTCGCGCAACACTGCGCGATGCGCGAGGTAGGGTACGATTTCCGTACCAAAATGTACCCCATGCCCACGTCTGTATACAAATAAAAAATTCAGAAATTATTGCGTTCTTTTTAAAAAAAAGCATTGCAAACTATCATTTAACTCAAATATTTGACAATAAAGGTAAAGGTCAAATTGTTAAACAGTAAATTTATTTATTTTTAAAAATAATGAAGCCGGCCTCAGCTTAGGCCTTGCCGGCCTCAAGCCTTATTTGGCACGGCCTTCCGGCCCCAGGCCAGACTGAAGCCGGCCGAGGCTTTCAACTTTTCTCATCCCTGATTGAATGTCTTTGTGTTATGCAAATATTTTTCGCAACTATAATATATTTATTTAAAAAGCATGAAGGAATTTCACAATACAAACAAAAAAAAACACTTTTTCGATAATCAAGCAAAAAGGAGAATAAGGAGAAAGTTACGTAAAGTTATAAATTTATGTCAATAAACTGTTTTAGCAGAAAAAAACTAAAATATAAATTAATATTGATTGCTGACGGGCAAATTCAATACACTATTACTGTTTTGTAATTCAATATGGATATGCATTCCTTTGTATTTACATCTATCACAAAATTGTGTTTTCATTTTATCAGATATTAATAAAAAATTCAAAAAGCGAAATTGGAAAAAAGAAAGAAAAAGAAGCGGCAGAAAAAAGTCTTTTTTTTGAAAAACATTTTTTGTTTATTACAGCAAAAAACTTATTTCAAAAAAGACGCGCGTTTTTTGACAGAACAGACATTCTTTTGAAAAAGACTTTTTGAAAAAAAGGTATTTCGCAGTCGAATTCGATTCTTTCTAGTTTTTCTTTTTAATCGTTTCTTCTTTTTTTTTTTGAATATTTTAAAAACTAAAATGTATTAAAAAGGGCACTTGTTTCAACACAAAAAGAAATTAGTTGAAAGTTGGACAAAAATGGTAAAAAAAAAACTCTTCGTGAATTGGTTCTCCCCATTATTTGTAAGTTTAAAGATTATTTATCGTACAATAAATGATTAATAACTGATTGAAACGAAACATTCGCAAATTGTAATAAAATTATTAATTATTTTTGCAATGGCAATTAAAACTAATCTTTAAATTAACTCGCCGGTAATTGTTTTGTTTTTTTCTTATTTTATATAACTGTAAATTATGAATGTGTTTCAGATAGGTCAATAATATTTTTCTTCAGTAAAAAACGATGTAAATGAATTTTTAATTTATTTTTAGGTTGTAATGAAGTCGACTTTAAAATAAAATATTAATAATGAAATACATAAAACAATTATGTGGGTTTTCTCCATTTTTGTGCATTATAATTTTACAAAAATTTTCTGTGATAAGAACGAAAAAAAGGAAAGAAAACGATCACCGGAAAATATTACTAGATTAAATTGAGAAACTGAGGGAAAAAAAAGCTGAGTTTTTCGAAATTCAACGGACACCTAAAAATCAAGTTTTGCGGCATTTTCTTTTTTTTACAAAGGCTTTTTTTTGTTTGAAAAGTCTTGTGTAAATTTTTCGTTTTTTGTTATTGTAGCAAAAATTCGACACATAGATATAGATATCGTTCACATCAGAGAGTTGAATAAAAAAATTTGTTGTTTTTAAATTTGTCTTAGATTCGCTTTTTCTTGTACGACATGTCTGTGATAAAATTTAATTATTTTAAAAATATTAATTAAACGTTCAAAAAATTTTTAAAGTTAATTTCTTTGATTTTTCGATCAATAAATTTATAAATCAACGAGAAAAGAAAAAAGGAAAGCGATGAAAAATAGGCGTTAATAAAACACAATGAGTTTTTGCGGTCGCTGAAGCTGAACATTGAAAAAAAAATGAAATAAAATATTTTGAAGACATCTATGACTAATTTCTATGACATTTTCTTCTTTTTCATCTTTTTTTCAATGTCTATTTTTTGAAGTTTTTTTTGAATATTTAAAAATAAAATAAATAGAAAATTATAATGTTTTTGTCAATTTGGCAAATGTATTGGTTTTAATTAATTATTATCCTCCGAAAAACCAATGCTACCATTATTTAAAAATTGAATTTTGATTTTTTCTTTATCAGTTGTAAAAAAGCTCTTTTTTATCGATGCGAATTCAAATTTATAAAAATTAATATTCTTTAACATGTTAGTAATCTGTTTAACAAATTTATTAAAATGTACTAATAAATTTTTTAGCAACATAGATTAAATCATTTTCATTTCAGCAGTTTTAAACTGAAGCAATTCGTAAATGTCTTTTCGGAATCGTATTCCATGTTTCTTGTTAAGGGACTGTCCAGACGTGACGTCACGCAAAAATCAGATATTTTGACCCCCCTCCCCTCTCCGCGACCTTTTTCCTTTGATCTTTTGCCGCACATCAAAGCGGCGTCACATTCAGCTTACCCCCCTCCCCCCTCCCTAAATGCGTTACATAACGTCTGGACAGTCCCTAAACATTAAATATAAAGATCATTTAATGTTTATTTTTGAAAAATTTTATCCTTGAACATAAAAAAATATTTAATTTCTCTTTTATTCTTTTATATTGTAAAAAATTTAAAGAAATATCAATATTGCAAACTTTGAACATTCGCTATAGAAGCAGTTTTTTCTTTTTCTTGTAATTTGACATTAATTTATTTTTTTTTGTAAAAATTTTATTTTTTATTTTTTGTAAAACATCGAAAAAGCTTAACAACTATTGCATTGAAAACCGGTAGGGCTAAAAACACGTTGGAATAAACACCAGTAAATTCGGTCAATGAAAATTTGAATATTTAAAAAAATATTGAGGTTTATTGCATTTGTGTCAATGCAACATAGAAGTTGAATTATCTAATTTAAAAAAGCATCTGACAAGGGAAGTACGCGAAGTGAGTTTCGATTTTTAACTTCAAAATAGGTTTTAATTAAAGATTAGAGACCGAAAACGAATTTGGGAAAGTATTAGCGGCCAATGGCTATCCAAAAAATTATAATGTCAAATTAAAGATCAAAGGAATTCTGCCGACAACAAACAGAGGCATATGAGACTAGGGTTGAGAAATGGTGATCACCCGGGTGATCACCCACTTTTTGAAATCATTTCACCCGCAAATCACCCGAACATTTTTTGAAAAAAAAATAATTTTAACTTTTTTTGTGTAAATAAGAAGAATACAGTGTGGATTTTCCAATTTAACGGAAAGCTGCAAAAACCTGTTCTTAAACATCTTTAAATATTGCAATTTCAGTATTATCTTGTTGAAAATAAAATTGTTTTTCAAAAAACTACATACTGAAAATCGGGTGATTTCGGGTGATCACCTGGGTGATCACCCGGGTGATTTCTCAACCCTATATGAGACATCAAAGAAATTCCTTTGATCTTTAATTTGAGATTATAATTTTTTGGACAGCCATTGGCGCTAATACTTTCACAAATTCGTTTTCGGTCTCATATATTTGATTTAAACGTATTTTGAAGTCAAAAATCGAAACTCACTTCGCGTACTTCCCTTGTGATTTGATCCAATTTGCACAAACCAGTTATTTAAATAGTTTTAAAGATATTTTATAATCCATTGCAAAAGAATCAGCCGAAATAGAAGTAACACCAAAAATTACAAAAATAAATATTTGCAGATTTTTAAATCAAATGCCGTCAAATGCGATAAAACATTAAAAAAAATGTTTTATTTTAAGAGAACTCTGTAAAAGCATATTGACTTTACCACATTTTCTTTCTTGTTGCATCTCTGATTTTAAACTTTTTTGTGACAATTCAAATTTATTTTCTTTTTTAATTAATTTTATCCCATTTTTTTTGTCTAAAACGAAAAAATCTTATCTTATCTTTGTTTATAATTGGTGTAAATGGTGTGACAAAAAAATTCACACAAAATTTTTTCCTCCTTTTTTAAAATTACTTTGTTTTTTCATTTTTCTACTACGGTAGTGTAATTTATTACAAGAAAAAAGCAATTAAAATGTTGATACATTTGTAAAATTATTGTTCTTTGATGTATTAGGAGTTTTATAATTTTTTGAATGTGTACTTTTAAAAAGTGTATTAATTTGGGTTGAAGTTGTCGCTGAACTTTTTCGAAATGCTCGAGAATAAATTGCAGCGCATAAAGTTGTATTTAAAAAGCTGAACGTAAGCATATACGGGCCAATATAAATTGCAATATCAACACCAACAGTCTGAAAAAAAAGTATAATTTAAATTTTGGAATTAAAATTTAAAACTCGGCGAATGTGTGGTCGTCAAAAAAAACAAATTTAGTATACTATACCAGGAAGAACTCAAATGTTTAAAAAATTATCCTTTGCAATATCTTACCCGGTTTTACTGTATTGGGAATTTTTCATATTCTGCTTGGTAGTTTTACCATATTGTACTTGTATCTTTATTTTTCATTCATTTTGTACTTAAAAAACACGTTATAGTGAATGAAACAAAAGGTACAGTAGGATAAAATTATAGCGGAACAAAAATATGCAAAGCACGTTTAACTTTGGCTAAAGTAATGCGTTGTTAGAGAAAGTGGAATCTTTGCTGCTTTTATCATAAAAAATCCGACAATCAGGACTTTTTGTTTTCCGGTGTTTTGTTGAAACACCAGCGTAATCGCTGCAAGACAAATGTAAAACAAATGTAGCAAAGAATTAACTTCTTATAAAGCGGGAGGCGCACCCCCCGCTTTAAAGCTAATTCTTTGTTACATTTTTTTTCTATTTCCTTAAAATTTGTTGTATTTCTTGACGCGAAAATGGAGCTGCAAAAAAAACATCAAAATAGCAGCTCCGATGATCCTTGAAAAAACAATTTGTTTTAGGTTCGCCCTTCCCTTTAAACATCAAACATTATATTTCCAAAAAAGCGATCTTTTTGATAAACATTTGTATTATATTAGATTCTAATGACAGCCAACAAATTAAATCTTACCATCCAAATTAGCTTTCCAATAAGCGTTGGTCCAAAATCAACAAGTGTTGTAATTAGAATAATTACAACAACAGTTTTAGAAATCCGTTTTCCATTGGTATTTTTCGATTTTATATAAATTTTCAATAACAGCATTAAAACCACACAAGCAGCAATATTAATACCAGATGATGCAATTTTTGATGTCATTACATATAATGGCGGAAACAGATTAAGGAAACATGCAAAATATGTACATGTTGTTGAAGAATAATTTGGAATTCGTTCAACCATTTTATTTATATATGCAAAACCAGCAACAGCAAAAAAATTGCAAACAATTGTTATCAAAGTAAAAATACATTTGAGCTTTGGTGTATACCGTACATATAAAGCTACAGTAAGACATCGATCCAAACATAAAAATGCTTCCATTGTTGAATTTAAAAATATAAAAAATGTCGAAATTAAACCAATAATATACATCATTCTTGCATCATAGATTACGGTATCGGGTCTCCAAAGAATAATTAAATACAAAAAATTAATTAAATTTGTAATCCCAGTAAAAAAAATTATGACAAAATATACGGTAAAAATTGGGGAATGTTTTGTTGAAGTTTTTATTACAGCTTTTTTGAATAAAACATTGATGGAAAATTTTAGTGTTAAAATGGAAAATATTAGAGGGATAATATTATTCGCTAAAATAACATACGGAAAATAGCCTGCCATTTAAGTGTTGTTAGATTTGGAGTTAAACAATTCCAACTGTAATGCCGCAAATTAGAAAGAAAAAAAGTGTTTTTATTCTAATTTTTTTTCCTTAATTATTTTTAATTTTTTTCGCAGTTCCTCGAAATTATTCGCACTTATTCTAACTTTTTTATATCCAATTTAAACATAAAAATACAAATTTTAAAAGATTAAATTTGTTTTGACAAAGTTTCTTTAAAAATTGTTTCCTTTAATTAAATAAACAAAGCCTAAGATTTAAAAAAAAGGAAGTTGCGTGTTTTTTTTTATTTCTTTAAAAGTGCAAAAAAGTATGTGGCACAAAAATACGTTTAATTATTCGAAAGTGGAAATTACGATTCCTTGAAATTTGTAACATAAATACAGTGATTAATTAAAGCAATTTTAACCTTTTTTTATTTTTAATGTTTTATCGAACAGAAAATACTGATTACGTGGTTTGCACAGAATTGTGACAATGCTCGTACGAAAGCAGAGAAGAAAACATCGGTCTTTTTGAATATTTTGAAGAAAAAAACCACTTGAATTTGTGAAATTTGTGTAAATTTAACGACGAAAAAATTGTATGATAAAAAAAGTTTTTACTAAATTAAAAGAAATAAGTCTCGAAAGCATTATTTAAAAATGTTTGTAGATTTTTTGTCATCAATTTCTTAAAATTAACATAATTAAAAACACACGTCATAAATTACAGAAATTTATATTTTTTGCAAATTGCAAAACATATTTTATTAAACTGAATATTCACAGAAAAGTGTTAATAATTTTTTGAGACGTTTCTAAATTTATCAAGTGTAATATAAAACAGTTGTTATTGAAAATATACAATTTCATGATTATTGATTTCGATCGTGCATTATAGAAAGTTTTTGGTTTTCGTACCATTTCAATATAATATGACAAACATTTGTGAACTTTTTGAGTTGGAAAATTTTTCAAAATATCTTTACAAAAATTTTGTAAAAAATTCATAAATCTTTTAGATCTATAGATGCAATAAAAATACCAAAATTTCAAAACCTAGTTAAGTTGCATAAAAACATGAGAAAAAAATATGTTGAAAAATACTCTTTATTAAAAAATTTACAGAAAAAAAGTAATGAAAACATTTATTAATATAATAAATATATATTCATAGAACACAATGAAGAGAAAATTGTTATTTTCTTCTTTCATATTTTTAATTAAATTTAGATTACGTTGACGGTAAGCATTTCGAAGATTTTCATAAGCTTAATTTTTACACAACAGCAGTTTATGTTTGGATTAAGAACAAAATATAAAAGGTCACTTGCTCCCTTTAGTCTTTGATTTAATTGATGGATCATCCAATGCTTGATCAATTGGTTTTTTCTTTTGGCCATCAACTTTTGATTTTGGTAGTGGTGATGGTGCAGATGCTGGTGTTTTTGATCAGATCCTGGAACAATTGATTTTTCCTTTTGTACAGATTTTGATTTCTGTGCAGAAACTTCTTCACTTTCAGCACTTTTTGATACATGTCGGATTTTTCTTTTTGGGATTTTGTTTCGTCGACGTCGGTGAATAAAAAAGAATGCAACAGCGACAGCAACACCAACGATAAGCCTAAAAAATAAATTGAAACAAAACGTTTACAAATTAAAAAAAACTTACAAAACAACAGGAATAACAATCCACCACCATTGAAATCCAGCTGATTCTCCTTCATCATCTTTTTTAGTTGAAGAAGCAATTGTTGAATATTCAATTATTGTTGTATTACCACTTTCCATTGTTGAAGCAGTTGTTGCAATTCCACTGATAAATCGGCTTTTATCAACCAAAACTTCAGTACCGTTTATGAAATCAGATTTATAAATCCATATTTCAGCTTTTTTACAATCAACAGTTTTTTCAACATGTTCAACTTGAATAACAAATTGATCTGCTGCAAAATATGTATCATGTGCAAATGCAGGAAATGCAGAGATTGGCAGTGGCGAATTGACTTTAACATAAACATGTTGATTGCCATCATAAATTAGAACAAAAGATATTGGAGATGGATCAGCAGAAATAAAAGTTGTAGAAGTTGCATTTAGTGGAAGTTTTGTAGGTTCTTTCAAATCAACATCTTTTACATGCATAAAATTTGGCTAAAAATGAAAAGTATTTAAAAATTTAAAATGGAGAAAAGAACGTACCAAAACCAAAAAACCTTGACATCCAAAGTTACCAGGAGTGACTTGTAATTTCATAGAACTTCTTGTTGCATCTGAACCATATTTTTGAAAAGGGTCAGCATGAAGAAAACAGGTAAGGCCAATGTTATCTAATGGTTTTGCAGCACCTTCAGTTATTCCTGTAGCATAAACACCCGGAAATTCGGTAACTAAAAGATCCTGTTGTTAAATTCGATGAAGACAAATGTATACGTTTCAAACAGCAAAGTTTGTCTAGATATTAAAAAGAAATAAAAATATAAACCTACCACCACATTTTTGATACAAGTACATTTTTACTTTTTGACCATCAACATCAATTGCCATCTTAGTTTCACCACGAATATGATTTTGATCACCAAACAACAGCGTAAACTTCGAGGTATTTGTTGTATTTTGGCATTTAACATTTCCAGATGGAGAATACAATTTCATATCAGAAGCATTATCATGGAAGCTTTTACCACTTGGAAAAATGAGATCAACTTTTTCATTCAAAAGATGTAATGCAACACTTCTAAAATAATATGCGGTAAAAGCACATAAAGTGGTGGAATAAAAGCAAACTTACGTTTTTCCATCAGCATCAACAATAGTCCAATGTCTTTGATCACCATGATATTCTACAGCAGATAATCCAGCAATAAAAAATAGCAAAAAATAAAATTGTTTCATTTTTTTCCAATGTTCAGCAGCAAATAAAATCAACAACGTCGTCGTAGAAAAAAACAACGAAGGAATGAAGTGAATGAAAGGTTTTTATATTGCTTTATTGAGTTTTTGAGGTTTTGACATCAAAAAACATATGCAAATTTAAGCTTAAATAAAGTTTTTGATAAACAAAAATTGTGCTAATAAAACAAATAAAAAAATGAAAAAAACTGCTTTTTCTTTTTGGATACAGTATACCAATTAATAAGTATAAATTATAATGATTGTCATTATAGTGGTTATGTTGTAGCGCGGTTCGTAAAAGGCGTGTCACGAAGTATCTTTTTTCGGTATAACTTACATAATTATATAAAAGATACAAGAGAGGGGGAGTGAGAGTGAAAGAGAATGCGCGAGAGTTATCTCCTGGATTAGACCGAGGGCTTGTCCCCGGCACGATTGATACTGCTGCTGGTTGTTACTCTTGAGCAAAAGATATCCATAATAATCTTACATCATTTGCAAATGTTTAATTTTCTTTATTTTTAAGCATTTGACGAACGACAGATATTCTAAAAGCTTATTAATAATGGTTGCTACTGCGATCTCGGTGGTATTAAATTAATTTTATTATTTAAATACCACTTAAGTGCTTTTTTGTATGCTATAATTGTTATTAAAATTTAATTTAAAATATTCAAAATAAAAATGAGAAAACTTAAAAAAAAGATGTTGAAAAGAAACGACCGACACCCAACCTGCACTTTTCCCAACCTGCACTTTTTTCCATTTTCCCCAACCTGCAC
>CABFKP010038556.1:0-13305 GCA_901779475.1 Panagrolaimus davidi
CTTACATTTTCATGTTTTGTTGGAAATAATAAAGCTGTTGTACGATTTATACTTGAAAACATAATTAAAAAACCTCGAGAATAAATTGTAAAATAATCTCCAAAATACAAAATTGCAATTACTCGAGAACCAGTTAAATCTTCAAAAAGATAACCAAAAAGTGGACAAAGTGGTGCTCGAAAGATTACGGTAAAAATTATATAGTTTGATAAATCCTAAAATTTTTGAACTAAAAATTTGAAAAATAGAATTTTTTTGAAATTTGGTATTTGAAAATGAAGTTAATCCTTGTTATGGTCCAAGGATGTGCAGAAGTACTTTCGGGGAACGCTTTTCCATAAATTTTTTCTCAATATTGAAAAGAAAATTGTTTTTTGTAAATAATAGATTTTTGATCTACTTTTTATTATAGCTTATTACATTTTTTAACCGGAATTCCGTTTAAAACTTCCGCCAAAACGGGAGCGAAAATGAGATCTAATTTTTTAATAAAAGCACATATTTAAATTTTGTTTGGACAGATATAAGCTATGATAAAAAGTAAATCAGAAATGTATTATTTAAATAAAAACAATTATTTTTTTAATATTGAGAAAAAATTTGCGGAAAAGTGTTCCCCGGAAGTACTTCCGCACATCACTGGTTATGGTCCCTGACTTTATGTTTGTTTGTTTAATTTTCAGTAAAATTTAAAAGCGAAAACTTACAACTCCTGCGACAACTTTTGAAAGTCGAAAAAAAGAAGATGAAAAATATTTTCTATTACTTTTTTTACACATTTGTGTAAAAATTATTAAATACAATGTAAATATTGGAATACCGTATAACATATAAATGCAAAATAGCAGAGGTGGAATCATTTTTCGTTATAAAAAGCCACAAATTCTTTTAAGAATATTATAAATAAACACAATATTGCCACAAAATTAAGAAAAAAGTAAGCAAATGTCACAGTTTTATTTTTTTTGATAACTTTGAAAAACTAGAAATTGTTAGATTAAAAGAATACATATATGTGGGTAATTTATGGTTGAGTATAAATGTCTTTAATGGAAATGTTTTTTAAGAACTAGGTATGGAAGTTTTGAGAAAACAAATATGGAAATAAGATTTTTAAATACCGTGTGATTTCTAGTCTGTAACTTAATTGCTACTTTTTTCTATGTTATTATTTATGACCATTTTTAAAAAAGTCATACGTATGATTTCGTTTCTTTAAATATTCACTTCCCAACAGAGGTGTAAATCGAGGCCGGCCAGGCCGTTACTTTTTCGGCCGCGGCCAGCATTTCCGGCTGCTTTTTACACCTCTGCTTCCCAAAAAAACAGTTTTTAAAAATCCAAAAGTAAGTTTCTTTTAATAATATTTATACCTATAATGCCATCCAAATTTGTTACACATGCACTATCAATTTTTGCGTTGGAGAAAATTCTGTAATTGAAATTTGAAAGTAATTTTTTTAAATCAGTAAATAAAATTTTTAAAATCTCAAAAAAAGTTGAATAATGTGGAACCAAAAAAATAAATGAAAGAAAAAGCAAAATATGTAAAAACATTAAAAACAAACGATTTTTAAGAAATAATAAATTTTTTACTTTAATTATTACTTTTAATAATATGAACTGGAAAAAAAAACTTTACTTTAATGATAGGAAAAAAGAACAGAATATTTTCATTTTTATTCAATCAATGCATTTACTGATTCTAAATCTTATCTTATTTTATGACTTCTTAAATATATTTGATCAACATTCGTTAATATTAGTAGCGTCAATGTAAGTACACCGTTTTAAGGTTAACTCGATGTCGTTGTATCGTTATTTCAAAAATGTTAAAAAATTCAAACGGTAGTTCTATTTAAACTTGTTTCCGTCAATGATTTTTTGAGTGTTTCAAAACTGTTTAAAATATTCAAAAATAATTATCTTAAAAATGGGTACATTTTCAATAAAAACGAAAAAACCAATGATTGTATTTTAACTACAATTTTTGTAGATTGAAATGTTTTTCCGACGTGTTTTAGTTTTATGACTAAAAAATAAGGTAAATAAAATGATAAGAACAGGCATCAAACAAAGACGAGAAAAGAAGGATAAAATGAAATAATTCTCTAATGTTTTTATTTTGAATGGAGTTCCATTCCATGATGCTCGTGATCTTTTTCGAAAATGAAGATCAAATAAATTTGATTAAAACTATTTTAAGTATCCCATTATATTTTCGTATTACATATTTTTGTTTTAGTTAAAAATATCTCAAATATTGAAAAACAACAGAAGAAAAAAAAATAAGATGAATAATGCTACTAATTTATTTTCAAATTCTGTCATTGTTGTTATTTTATTTCCAATGAAACAGTTTTTGACGAAAAAAATTGTGTATCAAACAAATAAATGAATGAAAAATGAATCGTTTTTCAATTAATTTTTTTGAATATTTAATATATTACAAAAAACGGAAACAATAATATTAGAGATCTTTAAAGATATGCAAGAACTTTACAGTGAAATAAAGAAATACAGTGAAATCTGGTCAAGCAGATTGCATATGTAATAAAAATCATGAAAGTGAATTTTTTTGAACCAATAATAATAAAAATGATATTAGAGTTTTTGCTTATTTTACAATATTTTCATTTTTTAAATAAATATTTCTGTTTTAAGTTGAAAAATAGCTAAATTTTAAATACTAGGGGATTTACTTGTTTTTAATAAAAGGATTCAAATAACTAAATTTAACTTTTTGTAAATATCGAGAATATGTCAAAATTAGCCCAGTTAAATTGCAATCAAAATATTTATTTAATTCTAAAGCAAAAAATAATAATGTCAATTATTAAACTCGAAGAAGCTTCTGTGTTTCTCGATATCAAATCCATAAAAATGAATGAAAGGATGTTTGTAATTGAAAACCTTTGTTTCAAGAATTTCATCAACAATTGTTTTTAGTCGATTCTTAAAAGCATCAGAAATTTGTTCATCAAAGGTGAGATAGAATTTTGTATGGGGATTTTTCTAAACAACATTTTAATTAACTAAATTTTTAAAACAAAAAAGCTCACTTTCATATAAGAATAAAATGCATCAATATCAAAAACTTCAGATAAATCATACAAACCAAATTGATCAAATTTAGAAAAATGCGAAAGTTTTGTAAGTTCTTTCATTGTTTTTGGAGTGATTGTTGGTTTAGTACTAAAATAAAATTAGACAAAATAAAATATAAAAGCGAAAAACGTCTTACAATTCAAAAGATTTTGCATTAATAGCAATTGCAACAATATCATCAACTGGAACATCAGAGCCATCTGCAAGTTTTACAATAACATCATATAAATCTATTTCTTCAGCCGATGAAATAAGAAGAGAAAGATCACTGAAAGAAATAATTTGATCAGAAAGAGATAAATGTCTGACATCACATTGATAAAGTTTTGGAATAATTGGTGAAAGAATATTTTTATCAACAAATTCATTACCAAAATCATAGATTTCATCAGTAATCCAATATTTGCAACTGTATTTGGTTAAATCGAGCGGCTTTTCTTTAACTCTCCATTTACCATGGAAATGTTCCAAACGATTAATAATAATAATTGGGTTTTTGACGAAGAAATATTTGCACGTTTTAAGATATAATTTAGCAGTCTTTGGATTTTTTGCAATATAAAAGATTACAGAATCAGGCATAGAGAAATTTTGTCGATGATATTTTGCCATGAATTTTGTACGTCTACAAGTAACCATCATTGAATCTTGAGCTTCACGTTTTCGATTTCTTGAAGTAATACGTTGAGGATGAGATAAATCCATTCTTCAGTTAAGCAATTTTGAATAACAGAAAAGTATCACTAAAAAATAATTATATAAATTTAAAATAGAATTTAAAAGAAAAAGAATCGAGTTGACAAATTGCAGGTTCGCGGTCGTATAATTTGAAAAAAATCGTCACAAAAATGAGAGCTTACAAAAATTTCAATGAAACAAGCGTCAGCAAAAAAAAACAATCGATGAGAAACTTTTTCCTTCCAAATTATACTGCTATACAATTTGGAAGGAAAAACATTTTTTTGTGGGACAAAAAATTGTGCAAATTTATTATTACTTAATTTATTTTATTAAAAATCAATTTATCGAAAACTAAAATACATATAATAACTTTTATATTTTATGCATTTTTCGAGTTTTGCCCTCATTAAAACCGAATCAAATCCAAATTCCAATCCATTCCACTAAAACCCAATGCATTCCTAATGTTTTTTCTGCATTGGGATGGAATTTCAAAAAAAGCTGAGTAATGTGGAACCAAAAAATGAAACGAAAGAACAAGCATAACATGCAAAAACATTAAAACAAACAATTTTTAAGAAATCATAAACTTTTTACTCTAATTATTACTTTTAATAATGTGAACTTGAACTCACCTTTACTAATGATAATGATAGGAAAAAAAAACAGAATACTTTCATTTTAATTCAGTCCACGCAGATAGTGCTTCTGAATCTTATCTTATTTAATGTCATTAAAAAAGGTTTTTTCAGCATTAGTTAATATTTGTAAATTTGAGAAAGTTTTCAAATTTAACTCGATGTCGTTGTATCGTTATTTCAAAAATGTTAAAAAATTCAAACGAAAGTTTTATTTAAACATTTTTCCATCAACGATTTTTTGAGTGTTTCAAAACTGTTTAAAATATTCAAAAGTAATTGTCATAAAACTGGGTACATTTTCAATAAAAACGAAAAAACCAATGATTGTATTTTAACTACAATTTTTGTAGATTGAAATGTTTTTCCGACGTGTTTTAGTTTTATGACTAAAAAATAAGATCAATAAAATGATATGAACAAGGATCAAACAAAGATAAGAAAAGAAGCAAGAAGTAAAAAAAAAGTACGACGAAATTATTTTGTTAATTCTCTTGTATTCGAAGATATGCAAAATGACAAATTAAGTCAAAAACAATATAGGCATCTGTTACAGAGAAATTTACATAAATCATTTTTATTTGTGTATTGTTTCTGTGTCTATAAATATGTGTGTTTGGTACGAATAAACGTCTCATTCGCTTACTTCTTTTCTCTACTACAACAGTTTGGTGACGAGAGTGTTTGATTTGACTTAAATCTGGCACAAGAAGAGAATCCATCACGGATTAGGGCTGCTCCTAGCTCTAATTCAACATCAGCTATTAGTGTTTGCAGTACCCAATCTTCAACATCGGGTGATTCAATAACATCAGGAAATATGTCTTCAACTTCAGGATGGACAATGCCTATGTTTTCAAAAGAATCAAAATGGGAAGTTTGGAAAGCTCAGCTGGAAGTTTATATCGCTGCAAGAGCTTTAACATCAAAGAAATCAAAGGCTTTAGCATTGCTCCAATGCTTAAATCCAGATATTTTCGAACAAGTTATTGATTGGGTGGCACCTGATCAACCTCATGAAAAAGATTATGATGTATTAATAAATTTGTTACAATCCAAATTTTCATCAAAACCAAATTTACTTGCATTAAGAGTTAAATTCTTGAATGAAAAACAAGAAGCTGGACAAGCTACACAAGAATATTTTGGTAAATTGACACAATTGGTTGGCAAATGCGACATTAAAAATATGTCTGCTGAAGATTTTGCTGTCTTGGTTATCCTGAAAGGAATTTCCAATGACGAATTACGACAATATTTAATGATGCCTACTCATGATATAAGTACGGCAGAAAAAGTACAACAATTAGCTTTAAGCTTTGAACAAAGCAAACAAGCAGCTTTGGATATTAAAAATGAATGTAAACCTAAAACTTTTAGCTTGAATCAATTGGATAAAAAACGAAAAGTTAGTAAATGTTATCGATGTGGTGGAAATTATCATGAATTTAGCCAATGTCCTGCCAAGGATAGTGTATGCCATAATTGCAATAAAAAAGGACACTTTGAAAAAGTTTGTCGTTCAGCAAAGAAACCACAAAAAGATCAAACTGCTAAGTTTCATCGTGATTCAAGCAAAAGAAAGCAACAATATCAAGTGGATATTTCTGCAAATGATGAAGCAGGTTATGCAACTGCTTACGGTAATGATATTCCATCATTATTAGCTCTTTCTGCAAAATCCGATGATTATACTCCACCTATTATACTTGAAAGCTATATTAATGATGTTAAAGTATTATTTCAACATGATAGTGGTGCAGTTTGTACAGTTGTAAATGAAAAAGTATGGCAAGATATTGGTAAACCACTTTTACAACCAGCAAGTATGAATCTCAGAAGTTACAATTCAAATATTCCGCTTTTGGGACAATGCAAAGTAAAGGTAAAATTTGAAGCAGAGGAAAAAGAAGCTTGGTTAGTTATTGTCAAAAATGGAGCTTCTTTATTGGGACGAAATTGGATTAAGCTTTTTGATATTCGAATTGAAGATGAATTACATGGTTCATGTAATCAAATCCAATTTGCAAGCAAGCTTTCAGCAATACTTGATAAGTATTCTGAAGTATTTTCTAAAGAACTTGGAACTTGTACAATTAAAGCAAAGCTTAAACTTAAAGAAGGAGCTGTACCAAAGTTTTTCAAGGCCCGTAATCTACCGTATGCCCTTCGTGATCCTGTAGCAAAACAACTTGAAGAACGTGAAGCTGCTGGTATTTTAACACATGTGGATCATTCGGAATGGGCAACTCCAATTGTTCCGATTTTGAAATCAAATGGTGATGTTCGCATTTGTGGAGATTATAAATCAACTCTTAATCCGGTGTTGGATGTTGATGAACATCCACTTCCAAGGATTGAAGATATGTTTCATGAACTCAATGGCTGTACACATTTTTGTAAATTGGATCTTCGTGATGCATATCACCAGATTGAACTTGAGGAAGAATCTCGTGAACTTACAACTATTAATACACATAAAGGTTTATTCCGATATAATCGTTTACCATTTGGAACTGCTTCTGCTGTTGCAATTTTTCAAAAGATAATGGAAAAAGTGGTAAATGGTATTTCAAAAGTGGTAGTATTTTTGGATGATGGAACGATTGGTGGAAAAGGTGAACAAGAATGTCTTGAACGCTTGGAACAAGTGCTTCAAAGAATGGTTGAACATGGATTAAAATTGAAGCTTGAAAAATGTGAATTTTTAAAGACTTCTCTTGAATTTTTGGGTCATGAACTTGATAAAGATGGGATTCGTCCATCTTCTAAAAAGTTACTTGGATTTAAAAATATGCCAATTCCCCAAAATCTTAAACAACTGGAAGCTTTTATTGGATTTGTAAATTATTATGGTAAATTTGTAAAAGATTTCGCATGTTTGGCTGCTCCACTGAATGATCTTCGTAAAAAAGGTGTTAAATGGGAATGGAATGCTTTGCATCAAAATGCTTTTGATGAAATTAAATCACGTTTGTTAAAAGGTGATTTACTTACCCATTATGATCCAGCAAAAGAAGTTGTTCTTGCCACAGATGCCAGTGAATATGGTATCGGTGCAGTTTTGTATCATCGTGAATCAAATGGTAAAGAACTTGTAATTGCTAATGCTTCACGTAAACTTACAACTGCAGAACAAAATTATGCACAGATTGAAAAAGAAGCTCTGGCAATTGTTTTTGGAGTGGAAAAGTTCAAAATTTATCTTTTGGGAAGAAAATTTGTTTTACTTACAGATCATCAACCGCTACTACGAATTTTTGGACAAAATCCAGCAAAAACTACAGTAGCCCTTAAAAGATTACAAAGATGGGCAATTTTGTTGATGAATTATTCTTATCAAATTGAATATCGTAAAACAACAGAATTTGCAAATGCTGATGCCCTTTCACGTTTACCAGATCCAACAGAACTTCCAGATCCATCTTTCATTGAAAATGAAAGAGAATTTCAAAATTTGTATCACCTTGATGAAAGTCGATCTCCTCTTAATTTGGATAAATTAAAGGAAGCTTCATTACAAGATAAAGAAATTCAACAGATTTTAAAATTCGTTAAAGATGGTTGGCCGGGTATTTGTGATAAAAGCTGGAAATCTTGGTGGAATCGTCGTGAATTTCTTTCTTTAGGGCCTGGTTATTTGTTATTCAAGGATAAACCAGTTATTCCTGCATTACTTCGAAAATCAGTTTTGGAAATGCTCCATGCTGCTCATGTTGGTAGAGATAGAATGTTAATGTTAGCACGGGACAATTTTTGGTATCCTGGAATGACATCAGATATTGGCAAACTTGCTTTAGCTTGCAATATTTGTAATGGTTATAAAAAAGGTCAGCCTGAAAGGTTGCATCCATGGGAAACTCCAAATGAATTTTGGGATAGAATTCATATCGATTATGCTGGTCCATTTCTTGGCAATTTATGGCTGATAGTCATTGATGCTAAAACAAATTGGCTTGAAGTTTTTAAGTGCACTGCAAGTGACACGAAAACTACAATAAAAAATCTCAAAAGCTTATTTGCTCGATATGGTTTACCTAAAATGATTGTTTCAGATAATGCAACTTGTTTTAAAAGTTCAGACTTTGAAACTTTTTGTGAAACTCGTGGCATTACTCATATATGTTCTCCACCGTATCATCCACAATCTAATGGTGAAGCTGAACGTGCTGTTCGAACTTTTAAAGAATGGACTGAACGTCATGTAAAAGCAGGAAATAACCTGGAAGAGGCAGTACTTAATGCATTGCTAATGTATCGTACAACTCGTTCAACGGGTAATTCATTATCTCCAGCTGAATCTGCTTTTGGAAAAAAGCTTCGTACAAGAATGACATTGCATGAAGTTTTCATGCAGGGAAAGGTGGATAGGGCTAAATTTAAAGTAAATGATACTGTATGGGTACGTGTTTATTCTACAGGTCCAAGATGGCAGAAGGGAAAGATTCAGAAAGTAACCGGTTCTGTTACTTATCTTGTTTTTTGTAATGGACAAATTGTTTTTCGACATGCTGATCAAATTATGCGTGCTGAAGAATTTGCATATCAAATTGAAGATAATGTTATTCCCCTTTCCATCGGCCCTTCATTATCATTTTCCCTTCATTCAAAGCATTCATCGTCTTTGCATACATCAACATCATCCAAAATGGAACAACAAGCTTTTGATTTATCTTTTGAAGATGGTTCATTAACTTTATCATCATCCTCCAGTACTACTTCTGTTACAGAAGTAGCTACTCTTCGTCAAGCTGTTCGGGATACTCGTAAAGCTGAAAGCTTTATTCGTAAAACGATTAAAACAATTAAAACTGTAATCCAGGATCTTATTGATGAATATCAATCTGTTTTCCGAAATCTTGAAAAATGTCTTGCACGTGGTGAAGGTACAAAGGATATTGAAACTAAGTTGACTGAACTTAGTGAAAAATTATCAAATACCCTCAAAGCTCGAGAAGATGCTTATATGGAACTTCAAGAAGTTAGCGCTGAAGGGGCCGCTGCTCGAAAAGCTCTTAAAGAATTTCTTCTTCCAACTCCTTCATAAATGTTGAAACATCTAGGGAAAGGTGTTACAGAGAAATTTACATAAATCATTTTTATTTGTGTATTGTTTCTGTGTCTATAAATATGTGTGTTTGGTACGAATAAACGTCTCATTCGCTTACTTCTTTTCTCTACTACAACAGCATCATAAATACAAAAAAAAATACTCTCTAATATTCGTAAATGACAACAAAAATGATTTATATGTAAAGCAAGAAACGAATTTTTCCCGTAATTCTTTTTTCTTTTTGTCAAACAATTTGATCTATTTACAGCCGCACAGCACAGAAAAAAAGAAAAAGAAAAAAATCATTTTTAAAAATTTTAAATATAAAATATCAAATTTTTTGCTGAAAGTTTTGATAGAATCATTGAAAAACAAATTTTTCAGTTGCTTCAATTTTTTTCACTCTAACAAAAACTGTTTTTCTATTAATTTTTTTGAATATTTAAAATATTACAAAAAACGAATACAATAATATTCGAGATTATAAAAGTAATCTTCAAAGGTATGCAAGAATTTTACAGGGAGAACCATCGTTTATTCAATCAGTGTAGGATGCTGTTTTACAATTCAAAATCGCATTTCTAAAAATAATAATTATAAAATTAAAAAACAATATTTTATAAAATACTTACTTTACACATCTCCGATGACATTTACCTGTTTATTTAGCTGAATGGCTAAATTTATATTCATAACCGCCAATTTGAGCCACCGCTTTTTTCAAGCATAACTTTGACTATATTATTTACAGCAAAATTGCTCGATTCTTATCATTTTATTGATTTTTAGTCATAAAACTAAAATACCTCAGAAAAAAACATTTTAATCTACAAACATTATAGTTTAAAATGAACAACCATTTGTTTTTCCAATTTTATTGAAAATGTACACACTTTTAAGATAATTACTTCTGAATATTTAAAATATTACGAAAAACGGAAACAATAATATTAAAGATTAATAAATTAATCTTTAAAGATATACAAGAATTTTACAGTGAAATAGAAAAATACGCAACAACCAAAAATGCAGTGCGAAATCTGATCGCTCCAGTGAAACAAAGCTTCATTAGTTATAAAATATCTGCTTAATGAAAGTTTCAACACAACCCAAGGTTGTTGAAATCCAAATAATCGTTTATAAAAATTTTGGATTAAGCTTTTGATCTGTCTTTCCATATTGCCTGAACTATTACTTTATCCTCGGCAATTTTCAGAAATTTCTGATACTTTATCAACGAGATCTTAAATTTTTCGGAACAGTCGGATGCTCAAATTCATTTTGAGAGAAGTTTCTTCTCTTTTTTTTCTCTGTTCTTTTGAACGTTCAACCTCCACAGTTTTAATATGTTTAGGACAGTCATATCTTCTTGCAATAGATAATATATTTTTTAATTCAAAGTAAATTTTTTGTAAAAATTGTTTTTTTTACAAGAAAAACATTTTTATTATAAAATATCAAATTTTTTGCTGAAAGTTTTCGATGAATCATTGAAAAACATATATTTCCGTTGCATCAATTTTTTTCACTGTAAAAAAACTGTTTTTCTACTAATTTTTTTGAATATTTAAAATATTACAAAAAAGGGAAACAATAATATTTGAGATTATAAAACTAATCTTTAAAGACATATACAAGAACTTTACAGTGATATAAAAAAATATGCAACAGACAAAAATGCATTAGATTGCATATGTAAAAAAGTCATGGCCTTTGTTCAAACTACAATAAAAATAATATTGGAGTTTTTGCTTATTTTACAATATTTTCGTTTTTTAAATAAATATTTCTGTATTCAAGTTGAAAATTATTTGACAACTTTTTTGCTCGATTTTTTTTGCTGTTTCATTTTTCATTCATTTTTTTGTTTAAGACACAATTTTTTCCATTGAAAACTGTGTCATGGGAAATAAAATAAAATAACAACAAAATGAATTAGAAGCTATATTCATCTTCCATTTTTCTTTCATCGTTTTTCAGTATTTGAGATATTTTAAACTAAAACAAAAATATGTAATACTAAAATAAAATTGAATACTTAAAATAGTTTTAATCAAATTTATTAACCTTTATTTGTTGACTAAGAAAACAACAGAGAATTGTAAAAAAAAATTTCGTTGTACCCTTTTTTTCATTTTTTGATTCATTTTTTGTCTTTGTTTGATGCTTGTTTTTATCATTTTTTATTGATCTTATTTTTTAGTCATAAAAATAAAACACTTTGGAAAAAGCATTTCAATCTACAAACATTATAGTTAAAATCGAAAAAATCGATGATCATTACTCGTTTTAAAAAACGAATAATAATTATTGGTTTTTTCATTTTTATTGAAAATTAACCCAGTTTTAAGACAATTACTTTTGAATATTTTAAACAGTTTTGAAACACTCAAAAAATTGTTGATGGAAAAAAGTTTAAATAAAACTTTCGTTTGAATTTTTTGACATTTTTTAAAATAACGATACAAAGACATCGAGTAAAATTTGAAAACGTCCTTAAATTTATAAATATTAACTATGGCTGAAAAAAATGAAAGAAGTCATAAAATAAAATAAAATTCTATGATAAATGAAACTGAAAATATCTTTTTTTCCTATTTTTAAAGTAAGGGGAGTTCCATTTTTGGTTCCACATGATTCAGCTTTTTTTGAGATTTCAAAAATTTTATTTACTGATTTAAAAAAATCAAATTCAAATTTCATTTACAGAGAAATGTGAGAAACAACGTTAAATTTTTACGAAAAATCTCACTCATAAACTATATTATACGTAAAAATGTGTTAATGTGAGGGCCTCACTAAAACCCAATGCAATCCAAATTCCAATCCAGTCCATAAAAAACCAATCCAATCCAATTCTTGGATTGGATTGGGTTTTAGTGAGGGCCTTAATGTGAAACAATATAAGTTTTTGCTTTTTTGGAACTAAAATAATAAAAATGTAAAACACAAAAACGCAAAAAATCCCAGAAATCCCCTTAAAATTCAATAATACTTCCACGATATTTATTTGATGGATTTGACGTTTTTTGTGTATATGAAGGATTTGCAGTAGAATGAACAATATTTTTAGAATTTCCTGCAATTTGTTGACGAAGATGATTTCGAATTGATTTATTCATTAAAAGATAGATAATTGCAGGAGAGCCATGTGCAAAAACCCATGAAATTGAACCGGCCAAAATGATGGCAGGTGAAACAACAAAAAATTGTTCAATAATATAAACTGCAGCAGCAGTGGCATTAAAGAGGCAAATGATAAAAACTTGAACAAAGGTCTAAAATATGAAATAAAAAGATAAAACTTTTTGTCACATGAAACAAGAATATTTCTTTACAGAGTACTTGTTTTTCAAAATGTAAGCCATTTTTGTAATTTTCGACTTTCTCCTCGGATTTCGAAAAATGAAAATCCTCAGATGGGGCTTAAAATTGGTAGATAGACTAATTTGAGGTCAGAGATCTTGAATTTAAATTCCATTTATCTCATTTTTATGAAAATTTTTCAACTACCACATGCGGTACCCCTAAAATCACCAAAAATCGAAAAAAAATTATTTTGCTACAAATGATATATCATTCGACGCGCCTTGGCGAGGTACTACTTATTAGTTAAAAAAAATAAAAATTATAAAAAGGTTATATCTCGCCAAGGCGCGTCGAAGATATATCATTTGTTGCAAAATAATTTTTTTTCGATTTTTGGTAATTTTAGGGGTACCGCATGTGGTAGTTGAAAAATTTTCATAAAAATGAGATATATGAAATTCAAATTCGAGATCTCTGACCTCAAATTAGTCTATCTACCAATTTTTGGCCTCATCT
>CABFKP010038564.1:1982-13306 GCA_901779475.1 Panagrolaimus davidi
TTGACGATAAGTTATCAAAATAAACTGCCTGTCTGTTATACAGAACTATTTTTGTGAACATTTTAGTTATAAAAAAATTAAGAAATTGTATGATTTTGTATTACGCTTGAGGGAGGGAGGGATTTTATGATAAATGACGGAGTATGACCAGAGGGAGGAAGGGGTTCAAAAATCTCGATTTTTATATGACGTCATATTTGGACAGCGCCTTGTACCAAATTTACCACGGTAGAACCCCCTGGGCGAAAAACCCTTTAAGTAAACACCAAATGAGCCCTGAAAAAAAAACCTTTTCTTATTTTTGAACACTTAATTAAACACTGTTATTAATTTAATTTAATTTTTTCTTTTTTTATTTCCAATGATTTTTTTACGGCGATTTTAATGCTACCAAACTTATAACATTTGTCGAACTTTGACGTTGTCAAAACCTTTTGTAGTTGGGAAAAGGTTAAGAGGAAATTCTTTATTTAGCTCCCGGCCGGGGCTGACTTGTAAAACGTCAAATCATAAAAGACGAAAAAATATAAAAAATGTGATCAATCCATCGCTTTTATATACAAAAAACGATGGAAAGAAAAGATTACAAAAACAAGGATGTTTACAATAAAAAAGGACGCTTTTGCTTCGCTTTCAGCAAGAGCAAAGTTCGTGATTTGGTGACAAATCTCGACACTCCCAACTAAGAAATATACAACAATAAAAATTTTGGTTAGAATGGGATTTTTGTTTAAAGCTATCAAAGGTTAGTAACAATTTCAAATCAAAAAAATTCTAATAAAAGATTACAATTAAAGGCTTTTCTCGAGGGACTAAAGATAAATTCTTTACTTGGCTAAGAACAAACGTTTAAGGCGGCATCATTGCCCTTTTCAATATGCATTCATTCATCTGATTGATATGCTGGGGGAGGGGGCGAAAACAAGAAAAGTGCCGTCAGATTTGTGTCAGATTTTTGTTAAGTGAAAATAAAACATTAAAAATATGTTTTTAATCAGCGTTTACAATAACAAAAAAACTGATAAAAAAAAGGAACCGCATACTAATTCCTTTATTGCCCAAAGCACTTCTCCGCCAATAATATGAATCAGTTTGATCATCCGACATAATCTGGTATGCATACTCAAAAATGATCATTTCATTATAACCTTGATAAATATTTGTTTCATCCTTATATTAAAATATGTTTTTTTATATGTGTAGGGTAAAATTTTTCGTTGTTTCTACGAGCTCGAACCAACGGCGCAACTTGGACAAAATTGTGGGTGAGGGAAATTAGCTCTGGAAAAACAGCGGCAAAAGATCAAAGGCTTTGTCGATTTTGGGAGCGGAATTATTGCATCGTTTCCTCCCCCCTAAATTGCGGCGCTGGCTCAAACTTCCCTTTCTCGATACTTATCTTTGGTGTCACGTGTACAGTCCACATTGTAAGTCCTGTTATCATGTCTGGCGGTTCCCATTGTAAGCAGTTTTTGGTTGTCTTTCATTTTTCTGATAAAAATACATCTTTTATTGATTTTATTCAATTGAAGGTTTTTAGTTGGAACAAAATTGTGGTTGAAAAATGGATGAAAACCGTATTTCAAATTTGGCTGGATCTTTGCAAAATTTAGATGGCGAAGAACGCATAAATTATATTGAACAAATTTTCAATCTTACTTACGAAAACAGGAAAGGGTGTGAAGATCTTGTTAGAGCAAAAGGACATATTTCTTTGTTTAAATTTCTAAAATCAACTGATGAAAACTTAATCATTGTGACAGAAGAGGTGTTGATAAATTTAACTGCTATTTATAGTGACCACTGTAATCGGATTTTTATTGATGACGAAGATGTTCAACCGTTGTTTCAGCTTTTATTTTCATCTAATAACGAAATTTTACTTTCGTCATTAAAAATTTTAAACAATCTTATTGTTTCAGGAGATATTATGTTTTTTGATTACGGAATTATTACATCTTTATTAAAAAGTTTGGATTCGAAAGACAGACGGACGGTTGGCTTGGGATTACTTATTTTATCATTAATCGCTTCCGGTGACGTCGAACAAAAGCAAGTAGTTATTGATGCTGGTGGTTTATCGTATTTTACAAAGTTTCTAAACTCTTCGTATCCTGAAATTCGAATAGACTCAATCAGCGCTTTGACAGAAATTTGTAATGGAACACCTGCACAATGTGAAAAAATTTTAGGTGTTGAACTTATACCTCCGTTAACAATATTTCTTGATATGTTGTTGGCACCGTTGGATTCATGCACTTCAAAGTTTTGCAAAAAATTATTAAATATTTGCAAAAAATCACCCGAAGGAGACAGAATGATTTCTACAATCATACCGCGTTTAGAAACAATTGCAAATTTAGACATCTATGAAGCTAGTACTTTAAGTTCTACTGAAAGCACAACATCTGAAGAGGATGTTGAGGATGATGGCCCCCTGTCAGAAATAATCGAAACAATTTATTCAACAGATGTAATTGTGTGCAAGGAGGCTGTTTTTGCAATAAAAGAAATCGCATCTGGATCCTTAGAACAAAAACAGGAAATTATTGACGCAAATTTAATTCCAAGATTAGTCGCACTTCTGTCTTTCGACGATTTATATGTTCGTGTGACTGCTGCGGAAGCTCTTGCAACCATTACAAATGGGACACATAGACAAATGCAAGCAGTCATTGATGCCGGAGCTATATTAAAGTTAATAAATCAGAAAGGCGATGAAAATCCTTTAATACTACAGACAGCTTTATTTGTACTTGGAAACATTGCAAATGGGACAAGAAAACAAAGACAATCGCTTATTGATGCAAATATTATTCATCACATCCATAGTGTCTTGGTCGGTTCGGAAGGACTCGAAAAAATTTATTTATTTGATTACCAAATATACGAATTTGCTCTTTTGGTAATCAGAAATATCTCATCTGGATCAGTCGAAGAAAAACAAAATATAATTGGTGGAAATTTAATTACATGTTTAGTAAAGTTTTTGGCTTTTACCGAAAATTCAAATGTTTGTGCCATAGCTGCTGAAGCACTGGGAAACATTGCAAAAGGAACCGAAAAACAAATTCAAGCAGTTATTGATGCAGGAGCTATACCGCTTTTAATTAATATAGTTGCAAATGAAGAAAGCGATGCCTTAAAGCTTTGTGCGGTTTTACTTGCACTCAAAAACATCTCAAATGGGACATTAAAGCAAATTCAAGCAATTGTCGATGCCAATGTTATCTCCTATATCTATAACCTTTTGAACTCTCCAGATGCTTTTATTTCTTTGCAAGCTATTAATGTCCTTGTTCGTGTCACAAATAATATATCTCCACAACACATCACCCTTGTAGTTGATTGCATTGAGAAAATTTCAAAAGAATTATTTAGAAGCCAAGAGTCAGAAGATGGTAATTTTTCATACGCTGATATTTGTAATTCGGCTGCTTTACAAAATTTCTATAACACGGACTTGGTACAAGCCCATTTTCGGATTGATTTTATTTCACATTTAACAAAATTTCTGAATCCAAAATATGGCGATATATGCGGAAAAGCAGTAATTATTTTAGCTGATGTATTTAATACTGAAAATGGAAGGAAACTTGCTGCTTCTAGTTGTCTTTTTCCCATGGTTAGATTAATTGGATACCCTGAATTTCAATATGACGTTACAGTTGCTTTAGACAACATTACTAGTGGTGAAGAGGAGGAAAGGGAGCTTGTTATCCAAGCTAATATCTTACCAACATTAATGAACCTAATAAAATCAAAAAATTATCTCACAAATGAAACAGCTGTTACAACTCTGCCAGTTATGGATAATTTAAATTTAAAAATATGCGCAAACGCCATAAAAATATTTAGCAATATGTCAATGGGTATCCCGAATGGTGCTAATTTGGTTTCTGAATATGTATCTGTTTTTGTAAAATTGCTTGATTCACCTCACAATGCTATTCAAAATTCATCTGCTTCAGTAATCTCCAATCTATGCAAAGGTTTACCATGTCACAGACAATCGGTATTTTCTGCTGGTGCAATAAAGTCTTTGATAGTTTTACTGGCAGACGCTGACACACTTGAGAATGCCATTCGAGCAATCGCAAACGCTTCCTACTTTTACAAACATACAGAAATACAAGAACTTGTTGATGCTGGAGTAATTGGTACAATGGTGAAATCACTTGATTCTCCGTTTCGATTATTAGCTTCAGTTATATTAAGTAATATTTCCGCTGGTGGAGCAAAACAATCTTTAATTGCCGAAGGTGCCATTCCAGCTATGATAAAAGCTTTTGATTATTCGGATCCTGAAATATGCTTCTTCCTTTTTTCTGGATTAAAAAATTTAATTACGGGAAACGAAAAACAACGGCTGTTTGTTGTTCAAAATGGAGTAATTCATTGTTTGATCAAACTACTAAAATTCAGAGCTTCTGTTGAAGGAGCTCTTTATGCATTAACAATAATTGCTAATGGTACCAAAGATGAAAAAGAAATCCTTGTTAATGCTGGTGCGGTTAAAGTTTTCTTATTCTCTATGCTTTCTTCTTCAGAAGAGAAATCAATAAAGGAAGCTGCTTCTGATATCTCACTTAGTTACAATTTGGAAAAAAACAATGCTGAAATCATGAATTATTTAAGTTCACTAGATTCAAATTCTAGAGACAGAATTTCAAATGCTTTGGTAGATATTATTGAAGGTAATATAGAGCAAGAAGAAGCAATTATTGAATCAATTCCTTATTTAGTAAAACTTCTTGATGATAAGCAACTTTGTGAATATGCTGCAAGAGCTATAAAAAGTCTCATCAAAGGAACAATGATTGGATTGGAAAAAACTGTTCAACAAGGGGTAGTTTCTTTTCTCATAAAATCATTTGCTGTTAAAAATGTAAACGCATCTAAATATGCTGCAGAAGCTTTAAAATTTATGCTTACTAATGAATTGGCTCATGACATGATAATGATCCAAATTTTAGCAGATTTGAAAAATGAATTGGAAAATATATTAAGAACTAGTTCAACAGAATTTGAAAAAATTTGTCGAAAATTGGTAGCATATGATTTTATTACCGTTATTCAAGATTTAAAAGACAAAGAAAATGCAGTAATAAAAAACCATGCATCTACCCTACTTCAGCTTGTTGATGAAATATATGTTCAAAAACTAGGAAAAACCTTATTGAGAAGATGTCCAAGTTTGGAAGCAGAAATAAACGCTACAAATTATACCAATGCACAATTTATACCAACGTCTGAACTCCCCCGCGGACTTGTTCAAATGTTAAGAAGATGTTTTGCAGAGCGCTAAATTTTTTCTGTATAGCATATTGCATTTTACAAAAAGAACCTGCAATTTATTTATACAATGTAGTTAGTTTTTAATCAATGTTGTTTTTTTCTTTAATGACAATATATCTTTACAAAATAAAGTGTCTATTTTTTAAAACGCTTAAATTATTACTCTTTCTTTTTTGTTATTTGTCAGAAAAACATAACGATAAAATTAAAATCAGTTGGTACGTTTTTGGCTTTGTTTCTTTTCATTCACAAAAAACGACAACACGCTGTTTCAGCTTTTCACGGATATATCTCATTTAGAGAAAACACGTTTAAACTAGATTAATATAATTTCGGTTTTCGGAAATAAATAGAAGTTTCACGTTTGCTGCAGAAACTGTTAAAAATTTTGGATCTGGAATAGGGCTATATTCCTCGTTGATTTTTTAGGATTCCCCGAGCCCCCCCCCTAACAATCTCTCTCCCCAGTTTTCCCATTTTATTTAACAAGGGGATTGCCAACACTAGCCGATAAAATAAAAAAAGCGTCATCGTTGAAAATAGGGTTGGCCATTTACCGGTCGAATGATAAATTTATCGAAAATGCAAAAAATGCCTTTAGCCTTCAGATTCACCGAAATTTAGCATGGAAATGATTTTAAAAGTCTAAAGCGTGCTTAATAATTGAGTTTTAAGTGAAAATAACTTATTTTTGACCAAACAGATCATTTTTTGATTTTTCATTGTCGCTATCAATACAATTTCGATCTTCAGAAACGCAAAAAACATGATTTTTAAGAAAAAAGAGCTAAATTTTTAGTATATCCGCCCCTGAAAAAATTTTTATGAAAATCANCTAAATTTTTAGTATATCCGCCCCTGAAAAAATTTTTATGAAAATCAATTTTGGAAAAATTTTCATCATTTTTCTAAAAATTTTCTCATTTGTCCTACACACAAAGTTTTTAATATACCGGTAAATCAGCCCTCGGTAAATTTACCTGTGGCCAACCCTAGTTGAAAAAGAAGAAAAGTGCTTTCCACTCGGGACCATTTTATTTGATTTTTCAATTTTTTTTGACAAATTTTTTTTGATCAAAAAAGCGTTCAACTTCTGGAGGGACCGTCCAGACGTGACGTCACGCTTTTTTGTACTACGGCGCTTTTTATTTATTTTTTAGCGTTTCAGCAAAACATTTTCAGCTTATGAAACTTTCACAAAGGGGGGTATTTTTGGGGGTGGTGTATCCAAAAATAATTTTTCCAGAAGCGTCAGAGGATTCTGAAGCCGCGCGGCATCAAGTCGCATGTTGCCAAAGCGTGACGTCACGTCTGGACGGTCCCTGGAATTCTTATCTCAGCATCTGTTTCTTTTACTATTATTTTTTTTATCCCATTTTATTCCACACATGCTAATCTACAATTCTATGCTTTTTCAAGTCTCAAAAATCTGTTAAAACGGCATAAAACCATTAATTATTTTTTAAAAATGGTAAAAAAGGATAAATTATCGTTTTTATCAATTTTTAAGTAATAGAATCATGTTTATACATGATGACTTACATTTTCCAACCATTTGAAGAAAAAAAAATTTTTATCAAAATTTTTGATTTAGTTCCCCCTTACAGTTTTTTTAATAAAAAAGTTTTTAATTTTTTAAAAATGGGTCCCGTCAATTCTAAAAAACCCCACCATATCGAATATGCTTGTCATAACGGTTGCTATCATTGGTAAAAAATCCAGCCCCGGCATAAACCAAAATTTCCGAGATTCAGGCCAAAATCTGATTTCTTCAAATTTTTACTTGGTGGCACTATATATAAAAAGCATTGGCAGAAGCAAAAGAAGAAGTTGAAAAGGTATGGAAGAATGCTTTTAAGGTTGAAGATTGGGTTTCCATTAAATCTGACGATCTTTACAAACAAATTATCAGAACGTCATAATTCTCGATGTCAAATGGATCTCATTGATTTTCAAGCAAAACCAGATGGTGAATTTAATTTTACTGTTTATTACGAGCCTTGAAACGAAAAACTGCTGAAAATGTTGCTGAAGTACTTTCACAAATATTTGCTGATTTTGGACCTCCTAAAATTTTTAGTTCACACCTTTTCAATTGCTTTGTCCTTTAAAATTCCGCCCTCAAAATCCGCTAGCTAATTTTGAGCTCCATTATTAAAAATTAATTATTTTTTGCGACCACAAAATCAGCTAGCCGTCCTCAGAACGGGCTAGCCGTCCTCAAAATCAGCTAGCCGTCCTCAAGATTGATTGGTCCTCAAAATCAGCGCCAACATATATATGTTTTTTCAAGATTTTTGAGACTTGAAAAAGCATAGAATTGTAGATTAGCATGTGTGGAATACACTGGGATAAAAAAAATAATAGTAAAAAAAAACAGATGCTGAGATAAAAATTCCAGAATGCTTTTTTAATCAAAAAAAATTTGTCAAAAAAAAAATTGAAAAATCAAATAAAATGGTCCCAGTGGAAAGCACTTTTCTTCTTTTTCAACGATGACGCTTTTTTTATTTTATCGGCTAGTGCCAAACATTCACGTTAACCTAATTTGGTGGAAAAATCGCTTTGGCATGTCTGACGGTTCCCTTGTTAGAGGACTCCTTAGAACCATCTCTCGGAAACCCTTTTGAAATTACAAAAAGAAGGAAAAAATAAGGTGTAATTTTTGTGAAATGCTGGAAGCAATCGATTTTATTTTGTTTAAGCTTTTTGGTGTTTTTACTCACTGAGCTGTCAAGACAACGAATAGAGTTGCCTCATTTCATTATCTATTTGTTTTGTCACGTGAAAAAGACAACGTTGTCTGTGTTGCTTCTATCATTCACGTCTTTTTGACGAGTGAATTTTTTATAAAGGCTTTTTCCCCCCATTTGACAGTCATCGATTTGTGTATTTTCAGGACTTCGACATTCCTTTGAATTATACCCATGATAAGAGAAAAAGCAAAAAAAAATTAAAAGCCAACAGTAAAATGGTTTTTCATGTAGGAGTTGATTCTTTGCTTACCAAATTTTATGTTTATAATACTAACAATCGTGAGCTTCATTTTTTAACAGATGACACAAGTAAGTACTTTTCATTAAAACTGTGCTTAATTTGTTTTATTTCTAGCTTTTGAAACCGAATGGATAAAACATAAATTTGAAAATATCAAATCAAACATCAGCGGGGAATATGGATGTTTATGCATTTGTTCTAACAGTAATGACACAAACGATATCCGAAAAGATCTGATAAAATATGCAGTTCATTGTGGTTTCCAAAGGGTTGAAATTATTGATGAATCAACTGCTTTGTATTTTAGTGCATTATCAGGAAGTTCATACCAGCCAGTCGAAAAAGATTTAATTTATGTAATGTATAACAAAGAATGCTACATATGGCAGAAAAAAGAATCTGGAACAAAGCTTCTTAATGTCGTTGATGAAAAGAATTATGTAAACATGTCAAATTGGTTTTTATATAAAGGAGCAAGCGTTGATGCGTACATTTTATTGCACCATAAGAATTTTAATATAGAAAATTTTCTTTTGAATGATTATATTAAATATTTCCAATATTTTATTTACACCTTTGAAAGCTTAGCAAAAGGTGCTATAACAAAAGCATTAATAATGGCAGACAATTCATTGACTGACATTTCTGATACGTCTACTTTTCTTCATAGAGCTTTTGAAATTTATTTAGGAAAAAACCAGGTATCCTCCATTGATTTTTATCAGAAACTGCCTCTACAAAAATCATTTGAATTAAAAAAGTTTGCCACAAAACGCCTTTTATATGTAAATAAATGATACTAAAGTTCGCCTTCTTAAACTCATTTTTTTAGGTTATATCATATTCACCGAACGGTATTAAAAGAATAGATGAAGCTATTTTCCTTCCTCCAGATGAAAAATTTATGTGTACGTTTAAAATCGATAAAAATGGAATATTTTATGTTTATTTAAAGAAATTACTTTTCTTTACTGGATTACTCCAAAATCCCCACATATCACAAATGTGCTATTCACTAAAGTCAGCGAATCCAGAATCTTTAAACAAAGTATATCCAATCAAAACTATATTTGATTTGGAATTTCATAAACCAAGTGATGTCGTCGGAGTTGACTTGGGATCGACAAGATCCTTTGCTGCAGTAGTTCGTATAAATGGTCCAGAAACAATTGTATTGGGTAATTCAGATAATGAAAGACATATGCCATCATACGTATCTTTCGACGAAAAAAATGCAAAATGTGGGAAAATTGTCGTACATAGGTTACGAAATTACTCAGAATCAACAGTATTCGATTGCAATAAAATTATTGGGAAAGAATATCACGATATTAAAATCGACAATAGATGGCCATTTGAAATTGTTAATCATAACGATTATATTCAAATCGAGGTGGAAGACTGTGGAAAGAAAACTTTAAAATATCCAGAAGAAATCTTTGCAGTTTTATTAAAATATATTAAACAAAAAGCTACTGAATTTCAGGGCATAGAATTGCATGAAGTTGTTATTTCCTATCCTTTGATGCTCACAAAATCTGTGAAAGATGCTATATATATTTCAGCAATATTAGCTGGATGGAAAATAATTCATTTGATACCAGATGCGTATGCTGCGCTGTTATCGTATAATGCACTGGCATATTTGGAAGAATTAAATAATGATACACATATACTTATTTTTGACATGGGTGGCTCTAATTTCAATGTTTCGATTTATATTTTAAGTAACGAAACGCTAATGACCTTTGAAATAGGTGATATTGGAGGACGAGATTTCGATAATACTTTGTTCGATTATTTTAAAGAAAAATTGTTTACGAATTTTAAAATATCCTTTGACAAGGGAACAATACACGAAAAAAAGTTTTACAAACTTTTGTCGGCATGTGAAGAGATTAAAATAGTACTATCAAATGAAAAAGAAGCCATGTAAGTTAATATTCATTAACATTATTATCAGCATAGCACCCGAAAAATATTCCGTTTTAGCTGAAAAACGTTACATTGTATATGTTTAGATACAATGTAACGTTTTTTGGAACAAAATGTTCTAGTTTGAGCTACAATATATTGAAAATATGAAAAAATTTTCGCTAAATTATAAAAAGGGTATTGGCAAGGACAGCAATAGGATTTTTTAACGGGAGGAGGGAGGGCGAATTTTGCATTTTGGAAGGAGCTCGATCCTCTTTTCTGACGTCCTTGGGCAACGGTATCAACAAAAAGCGTTTTTTAGTTCCTAACATGGAGAATCAATTAAAATCTCATTTGGCCTCACCATTTAAAATTTTAGGTTAGATGTGGATATGTTTGATTCGTCAAGTTCAGAATTTATTTCCATTACTAGGGAAGAATTTGAAACAATGTCTGCAGGGTTAATAACCAAGATTAAAGAGCACTTTTGTAAAAATTTAGGTTGTGACAATTTTTCTGTAATTCAAAATATTTTTTTACTAGGTGGAGGAAGTAGAATGCCAATGATTCAAAGGTTAATCAAAGAGACGTTTCAAAATGCTACAATAGTGAATACTGTAAACCCGGAAGAAACTTTTGCGCTTGGTGCTGCCGCCTGTGCTGAAATGATAGCATATGCCAGAGAAACTGAAAAAAGTGAACCTGAAACAATTTTATGTCAAAATAAGTTTAGCTAAAAAACTGTAGAAATTAATGTTTTGTAAAAATTTAAATTTTGTACTAATAAACTTTTGAATCAAAGGATGTCTTCATTAACAAAAAAAATATAAAAATTGTGTTTCATCCACGGAGTCGTCGCTCTGAATGATAAGATTTTATCAAAAGGGGTAAACATCAGTGAATTTTTTGTTTATAGTTTTATTCTTTCACCAAACTAAAGACGTGCGCAGCAATGTGCGACGCCAGTGTTCCCCTTCATTTTTTTTCAGTCAAAAAAAATGAAAGAAAAAGCTCCTTAGGTATACTGTAAAAAATAAAACTTTTTTTTAAAAATTTTATTTTTATCCACCTAGATGTAAAATTTTACGGAGATTCCGAAAATCCAACTTTTA
>CABFKP010038572.1:0-13296 GCA_901779475.1 Panagrolaimus davidi
ATTTTCTTTGAAGGCATCAAAAGTTTAAGAATTTGTTCTTGTTCTTCTTTTCCATTAATTGTTGGATTTCGATATTTTATTTGATTTGCTTCCAGAATAAGTCGCTTTTTGTTATTGATTTCTCTTGCTAATATGGATATCGTAAAATTCGTTAATCTTCCATCATGACACTTTTTTCGATGCAATGCCAACGGCATATTTTTGTAGGATTTTTTGGATGGATGTTTCAAACTTCTTTTGTGTTCTTGAACCATTTTTTTTATTAAAAAAGAATTTAGTCATACTTTTGTTTAGTTTTTATGCATTTGTGGTTTTTTTTTGAATATTTTAAATATATTTTTTGTTTAAATAAAAATTCTTAAAATTGGTGAATTTTTTGTTAAAATATCAGATTTGTTCAATTTTGCATAAAAACTCTTTTTTGCACAAAAAACACGGTTTAATCTTTTTACTTCATTTTAATTAATAAATAACGGAGCATTTTATTCTGACTTTTTATTTAAAATCCGTCTAAGATACTAATGTTACATTTTTTCGTTTAATTTTTAAAAGACTTGTAAGAAAAACTTAAACAAAAAATTTAAAGATTGTTAAACTTTCAATTTTTAAATGTAACTAAAGACGAAAAAAGGAACAGAGACATCCATAAAAAGTATTATTTTCTAAACGGATTTAAATATCCTTTATTTAACGATGACAATGAATTACACAAATGTTAAACACAAATCGACTACTTGAGGATTAGTTTGTGTTTCATTATCTTAAAAGAGAAGGATCCAACAAAAAAACCTAGTCTAAGCTTTTTCTTTACAATGTTTAATTTTTACTTTTACGTTTAAATATTTATGGAAAAAAGGAATCAAATATTCAAATGAATTAAATTTAACAAAAGAAAAATGTGTCACCTAAAATAAAAGTGAATGCAAAACGATATTGCATTGAGAGAAAAAGAAAGAAGGCAGCAAAAAATTGCACACATTTTATTGATTTATAAATAAAGGTTTTTTTTGCAGCACCTTTTTTTAGCCACAAATGAAAACCACAAAGTTATGAGAAAAAACGATTTTATTGAATTATTTTAATAAAAAAATACAAAGAGAAAAAACACCATGGTTGTTAGCATTTTTTATAAAAAAAGTATTTAGTCATGCTTTCATTTGCATTTTTGGTTTTCTTTTTGAATATTTTAAATATATTTTTTGTTTGAATAGGGCTTCATCCAGAATTCCTTACAACTTTCCAAAGTATGGAAATTTTTTCAAATCAGTTCATATCTGATATTTTCGAAACTTTAATATATCACTAACATCCAAGTTCAATTTTGTCCTTTGCTGAAGTCGCTGTTAAAAAATGGGATATAAATTTAGAAGAAGCATCTCTTCGAGTTTGTCTTCCAACAATCAAACAACATAATTTTTTCGTTGGAACAAATATAATTCACAGTGGATTTTTTATTGAACAACTATGTGCAAGATTTCAAATTCCGGAAACTTCTATGTTTGTTAATGATGCTCAATATATTTACACATTAAAAAATTGTACTATGAAAGTAAAAATCGCATTTTTAAAGCTCCGTATAATAAAAAACTTTGCTGGGTTTATTCCATCTTTGTCGTGCGATAGAATTTATTCAACTTACCCATTACAAAAATGACCTCTTAGTATTGTAAATGTCAACAAAGGTTATGTCCATATTAGAATTATTAAAAACACATATTTGGTGGCGACAAAAAAGAAGGTAAAAAAATATTACTGTAATAATTTTAAAACTTTGATTTGTCTTTTAGCATTATTATTTTTTACCATCATATGATCAAATTGCTGTGGCTAAATCTGGGATTTTCAGCTTAACTCTAAACCATTCCGTGAGTTTTTTAATAGAATGTATTGAAGCAAACATTTTAAATTTGTCATAAACCCTTAAAGATCAATGCAAATGGGGGGAGTTCAAAAAGGACAGGGGTCCTCGAAGTTGAAAAAAACAGCTTTATAAAAATAGCAATTTTTATGTCAAAAACGTGCACGAAAAAACGACATTCGCTAAACTTTATTATTGCCCCTTTTTTCGATCGATCAAAAATGTCTGAGACAGAGAAATGTCCGTAGTTCCTTTTTGTCTCTTTATTTTATTCGTAAAACAGCATTTGTGTTTTAAAATCTTTTCCTTTTTTATTTTTCGTTTTTCGATTTTTCATCGTTTTTTTCAAAGAGAGTTTTTTGAATATTTGAATGTGTCTTTTTTTAACATGTTTTTTTATTTAAAAATATATAAAAATATTTATAAAGTGATAAGTTACGTTCAGCATTCAAACCACCATTCATATTCAAATTGCTTCATTAAATATAATAAAAATGATGAAAGTTTGAGACAAAGATAGAAATATTAGGAAGAAATTAGCGTTTACAAATTTTAAGTTTTAAAGTGTTTTGCAAACTTTAAATGGCAAATAATCATATATGAAAAAATTTGATCGATTTGTTTCGTCCTGTGTTTTTTTTAGCCCGGTTAAAACCTCAAATACAAATAAATATGTATTTGACACATTTTATTTCTCAGATAACCTAAATAAAACATTACAGCTTTTTTTGTATTTCTTGCTTTGAAATTTCTTTAAAAATGAAACGTTATATAAAAATAAAACCAATGTTACATCCTTTTTTTTAAAACAATATTTTACAGTCTGCCTTGTCGTTTTCTAAATAGTCTTCTGCATATGTTTCCACAAAAAAAAACAATTGCAGCTAAAAATTAGATGGCATTGTTTCGATTTTTTCCAACACTCTTTTTTTTCATGGGGTTTTTTGTAATAAAACGTATTTTCTTCACGAAAATTATTTGTCTAAATATTTGAATTTTAAAAGGAAGATGATTTTTGACTTTCGCAATTTTAAAATTTAAAGTAAAAACAATAAAACAGTGTTTACTGTTTTCAAATTACTTTCAAAACTGATTTACAATCAGCTTTGAAAACGATAGTAATTGAATGATTCTTTGTATAATAAATGTAAATTTTCTTCGCTTTTTTATACGGCTACTTTTAAAGACAGAAAAGTCATAAAATTTTGCAAAATGGAATTTTTTGTGATTTTTTAAATTGTATGCGATTTTAATGTTAAAGTTAAAAATCTGTATAAACAAAGAAAGGTTGAGCGGCCAAAGCAAAACATTGTAAAAACAGCACATTTTTTTAATAATGTTTGGTTTTGTATTTCTTTTTTTAATATGTTTCAAAAAAGGCTATTAATCATCGAATTTTTGCTTTTTACTTTTTTTCCAATAAAAAATTATACAACATTGTTAGATAAACAGATAATATATTGAAAAATAGATTATTTTATAGAGCACACTGAGGAAATCGAAGGTCTCAGCTTTTCAAGAAAATCGAAAAAAAGACATGGGAAAAAAATAAAAAAGAAAAGAACAATATACGTCTTGCAAAATCCCATTTCTTGTTTTGAAATAACAAATTTTTTAATGTCTGAGACAATATTTCGAAATGTACACGAACTAAACAAACAGTTGCAACTTTAAGAACAGACCTAGTTTAAAATGAATTACAATCAGCTTTAAAAACGATATTAATTGAATAATTTTTTGTAAAATAAACGTAAATTCTCTTCGGTTCTGTATACCTTTAAAGACAGAAAAGTCGTAAAATTTGGGGCCCTGGAAAATTGAATTATTTTTTAAGGTTTTTTGGTATTTTTGAATACAACTTTTAATTTGTTTTGTTTAATTCTTCATTTTTTTCGTATTATTTTTTTGAGGGTACATTTTGTTGCATAATCGATTTATATCGAGTGTTAGTTTATTACTATCTTTTTCAAAAGTGTTACATATTCTGATTTGAATAAGAATCCAAAGCAAAAATACTTTAAAAAATATTCAAATATTCAGAAAAAATTACAAGGTTTCTTAAAAAAACTGGAACACACTTTTTTTACACATTTGTATTTTTTCTTTTCATTTCGAAATTAAGATAAAAATATTCTTTCTTATTTCGCTTTCAATGTACGAAAAGACTAAACAAAATTTATTTTCTGTGATTTTTCAATGTACAAAATATTGATCTATTTTTTAACATTCATTCCTCAGCGAACGAAACCTTTTTCAAAAGCGAAATGTGTCTTCTTTTTTGTCGTAAAAAAAGAAACACTTTTTTCTTCCATCAAAAAAGGAAATTATTTATATTTTTTTCAATCAAAAAAGTTTTGTTTGAATCTTTTATTGATTTTTATTAAATCACCATTACATTAATTTGTAGAGGTTGGAAAACGTCTAAAAAAATAAATTTTCATTGGATGATTGTTACTCAAATCAAAATGCCGAATGGATTCATTAAGAAACATTATTAAATATGAAAAAACTTCCATAATAACGAAACAATATTGTATTTCTGAATTTTTGCTTCAAGTTTAATTCCTTCTATGAAACATAAAAAAAGCTATTTTTTTGTTTTTTGTTAACACCTTTTAATTATTCGTCTATCACATTTTACCGAAATACAACAAACAAACTACAAAAACATGTATCAATGAAAAAGTATTGAAAGAAGAAAATAGTACAAAAAGTAAAAGTTTGAAAGCTGAAAGATAGCTGTGTCATTCCACAATAGCAAGGAAAAAAAGGGTGCAGTTTCTTTTGCTTTTTTTTTAGTTGTAACCAAGGTAAAACAGCACTCCTTTTTTTATGTTCATTTTATTTTTTTAGCCAAAACACTTTAATTTTACCTCCTTTCTTCTTTATTTATTTTTTGCACAAAAAATTAATTTTTAAAGTATCTGAACGAAATCAACTCAACTTCCATTTTTAATATTAAAAATGTCAAAATATGATCAATTTCGTAATTCCTGCCAACTTCAAACATTTTCATTTCCAAAAACAATTATGCAATATTTCTTATTGAATCCAAAATCTCCTACATCTTTTCTGAAAACAATTAAATCTTGTAAAATTATATTTTTGAAGAATCCAATTGTAATAATTCCAATATTACGATATACAAAATGTGATGGATGGAAATATAGTATCACAAATGAAAGTGAATCAATTTATGGTGGTCTAAAAAGTATTAATTTGGAGAAAATAAAAAGTAAAATTTGGATAAATGAAATTCTTCGAATATTTCCTCATATATCAAATATTGCTTCCAGTATTATTCCAAAAATTTATAAATGTGATGCAAATACTTTACAACTTGAAAATCAAACAATCTTTTTTAATGAATTTAAAATTTTGATTGCTTCGGTTACATATGAAATTACCTTTGATCAGGTTACTGTAGAAAAAGAAGATGGTACGGTAGTTTTAATTGATGAACTTATTGATCATCTTTCGGATGTTGTAATCTTTATTTAGTAAGTTAAAAATAGGGTTACGCGATCTTCGAAGGTTTAGAAATGGCGGCAGATCTCCCAGTTTTCTTAAATCGATTTTTTAACAGTTTAAAAGCCACTTTTTGTAATTTTTTCAATTTATTTATAAAAACTTACGTATTTCAAAAAAAATGAGAGCCCTCAAATGTGGTCAAAAATTGGTAGGTAAACTAATTTGAGGTCAGAGATCTCGAATTTAAATTTAATATGTCTCAGTTTTATGCAAATTTTTCATCTACCACATGCGGTATCCCTAAAATTACCAAAAATCGATAATTTAGATGAAAAATTTGCATAAAATTGAGACACATGGAATTTAAATTCGAGATCTCTGACCTCAAATTAGTCAATCTACCAATTTTAAGCCTCATTTGAGGATTTTTTTATTTTTTTGAAATCCGTAAATTTTTGAAAATAAAAAGAAAATTACAAAAAATGGCTTTTAAAACGTTAAAATTTGTTTTTCAAATATTTTAATCCTCCTAGGATGTTCCTAACACTGAAAAACGAGAAATTGTCAAGTATTTTTATTGATAACTTTTATCATATAATTCTTTTAAAAAACAATAAAAAGCGGAATAATGTAGCATTTTTTTCAAAGTTTTAGTAAAAACTTTTCTCTATCTTTCCCGGCAAAAAGTGAGAGATCGCCCAAGTTTCCCTAAAGATTTTCAGTTGCGTAACCCTAGTTACAAGTCTTAAATTTATGTTCATTTATGAAAATTTATAGCTGGTTTTGTGACAATTATTCTACAATTTCAACTAAAGAAGGCACGAAAAAACTTGCAAATTATTGTTGCACAAATTCGCGTAAATTCACGTTGTACAATATTTTTGACGGCTTTGATCTTGAAACATTTTTTAATTGTTTAAAGGTTTGTACAAAAATATAATAAACAAATGTGCAATATTTAAATATTTTAGGAAAACAAAAATGGCACTTTTGTTGAACTGGATTTTTGTCGAAACATTTCTGAAGATTATAAAAGTCGAATATACGGTATTATTGATCAAATTTTAGAGACTGAATTATTTGATTATTTACCTCCAAGAATTGGCTTTCCGGATATTGATGGCGAAATTCTTTGTCGTCTTTGCAGCAAAGTTGCAAAAGAAGAACGAAAATATTATTAAAATCTTTTTTATATTATATATTTTGTCGAAAAATAAAGATTTGAACGCAAAAAAATTGTTGATTTAGTTTAACGAAAAATGTTTTAAAGATCCCCAAATTGGCTATATCGCAATATAAATTTAACTAAATTTAACTGATTTGTGCAAAACACAGTGTTGTGCTTTCGAATTTGAAATGACTCCGGCGATGACTCCGACTCCGGAATCGGAGTCACTGGAAGCGACACCAGAGTCATTTTTATTATGGTTGAAAAAAAAATTTCAAAAATTTTTTATGTGAAATTTAGAAGCCCAGACACGTTTTAAGTGTTAGTTCTAACATAGCAATGTTAGAATAGCTTGATACTTATTACGTTAAATAACAAAATTAGAAAAATAAAATTTTAAAATTTAAAATTTCTTTTTCTTAACGTATTCCCCCTGTGAATTTAAAAAATCTGAACGGAGTCGACTCCACCCCAGTGACTCCGACTCCGGAGTCATGGAGTTGCAACACCACTGGCAAAACAGTTATCTTTATTCCAATGTTGTATTCTTTGAAAAAAAAGTACTAGAATATGACAACAAATACTGTTTATTCCAAAAGAAATTTTTGACTTGCCAGTGTCTAAATTCAGAAACTTTTTTTCTCTCATTTCTTATCGTTTTATCAAAAAAAATAAGACATTTTCTGAAATGTTTGCTAATGAATGTTTTACAAAAAGCTTTTTCACAGTCATCAAAATTTTGAAATGTCCGTAATCTTTAAAATGAATATTACTAGAATTTCTTCCTTTTTTTACTTTGCACAAAACAAAATAAAGTTTTTAAAAACAAATTGTTCTTGTTTTAGCTGCAGTGGAGAAAAAACGGATCGTCTAAAAGATATTTTTTCAGTAATAGTGTATTCCCTTGAATTTTGAGGTTCTATTTTATAAAAAAAAAATATGTATGTCAGGCATGTTCTTCCATTTTGAAATTTTTACGCCATTTTTTGATGTGCAAAAAGTGAGCGTAAAAAAATAAAGGCTGTCTTAAAAAAACGCTTTTTCAAAACATTTATGCTAAAGAGAAACAAGCATTTTACTAACGAAAAAAAATTTTAAAACATTCATGAACGAAAAAAAAAGAAGGTGTGTCCATAAAAATTTCACTGAAAAGCGTCACTGCCTTTTTTATTGCTCTATTTTTCCAACTGCAATAATAAAGCTAATTTTTTTTGAATATTTTGTAAACGAAAATGTTTATTAATCATAAAAAAATGATTTTTTAAATGCATTTTTAAGTAAAAAAGTAACAATCACGTTAAAATTTTAATAACATCACGTACAAGTTTAAATGACATTATTAATAAAAGATTAAAATATCACAATTATGTGTACGTCAAAATTTTTTAAAATGTTCTTTAACAATAAAAAACATAGTTTTCTATAAATGTTTACAAACATTTGTCACTTAATATTTGTTTTTTTTTTCATTCTTCTGTCCCAAATTCTTTCAGAATCAATCAAATATTCTTTTTTTAAATATTTAAAATCTGTTTTAAAAAACATATTTTGCAAACGTTATTGGTTTCTTCTTTGAAATAATTTATTTTGTTTTGTTTATCCTTTGAAATAAATGACATTTAAAAGAAGCAAAAAGAAAGAAGGAAAAAATATGGGAAAATTATCTTTCGAAAAACATGCGTTGCAATAAAAAAAGCATTCGTCTTTTTTGCAAAAAAAGAAAAAAAGTTTTGTCATTTTTCTTGTGTGTATGCCATTTTTTGCGACAGATATTCAGTTTCATTTTGATTTTTTTGCCGATTGGTTTTAAATGCACTGTTTTTGAATATTTTATTCTTTTTTTATAAATCTTCAAAATCTGAGTTACATAAAGAAATTAAACAAAATTTTAAGAAATTTTTCTAGATAAGGGAAAAAAAATGGGGCACCTCATGCTCAAAGGAAGTTTATTCAATATTAAATAAAAAGCTGTTTAAATATTTTACAAAAAAGTAAAAAAATTTATTTTTTGTTTTTACTCACATTTCTTACTTCCTATTTATAGCAATAACAACAGATTATTTCCTGCTTGTTTTTCAAATTTGTTGAATCCACAAAAATGAGGAGATATTTTTTTATTTGTGTAAAAGCAAGAAATATTATAGACATTGATTATGCAAAATTTTTTTACCTTTCTCTTCAAAATTTAACTCCGTTTTTTAAAGATATTTCTTCAGTGTTGTGGATCTTGAATCAATAATTAATTTTATGATTTTTGCAAAAACTCAAACAGTTTTAAAAAATATTTACAGTCAAACCTCGATTTCACGTCTTTCAAGGGACCGTCGTAAAATCGAGGTTCAACTCCAATACTTTTTTCTAATGCATATTTTGGGCTAAAATTAAAGCTGTGATATATGTAAGCCATAATCTATCGGGTTGTGAAAAATAAATAAATTTTATATAAGCCCAGAGGCGATTGGCAAAATATGAAAACGTAAAATCGAGGTTTGACTGTATTTAAAATTTCAGTTTTAAAAGGGGTCATAAAAAATGTTTTATAAGGCGTAAAATTAAAGTATCAATTTTTAAAATAATAATAAAAAGTTTTAAGCATTTATGACTTTCAAAAATAATTGTAAAAAAATATTTCCCACCCATTGTAATCGGTTAATCTCATCTTTGGGGTTTTTTACTCCCTTTTAATTTGTGAATACTTTTTTGCAACTTCCTGTTCAATTTTTTATTCCAGTTTTTCATTAGCAAAAATTGAGAGTTTTTACACAAATCATGTGAGGAGAGGAACTTAACACATTTTTTTTCAAACTTTGCATTTTGATTTTTTACATCATCATTTTTTTCCAGTTTTTTTAATCCGTTTTTCTTGTTTTAATATGTTCCCATAATTCTAAATCACTCATTTAAAACTTGCACTCATAAATATTCATTTTTTTAACTCCATAAAAGCGATTAATATAAATACTTTTAAATTTGAAAAAGATTTTAACTTTTGTTTTATTTTATTTCAACTTGGGATCCTTTTTTTTCAAGGACTTTTTTTTATCAGTTTTTTATTTCCAAGTTGGAATAGTTTTGAAACATTTTATTTTTTGTTTCAAAATGCAAACTGATAAAAGAATGTTATCCCTAAAAAAGGTTTCATCTGTAAGTATTGAAGCAGCAAGTTCAACGAGATATCTTATTTTAGCTGTTACAATTTTAATGCTACTTTTTGGTTCTGCGGATGTAATCCTTTTTAATATGACTGTTATATGTATGACAAAACCTTTAATTATTAATGGATTTAATGGTACAGCTGCAAGGGAAGAAGAAATTGAAATATTTTCTACACAAGAAAAAGGATTTTTATATTCTATTGTTGCAATTGGGTGTTTGATTTCTTCTTTAACAGTTATGAAAGTTATCAGTTTAAAGGATGGAAGGTTTGTAAATTTTGGGGGGGGGGGATAAATCTGTTTGGTTCAATGAAGCTGGATAAAACGACATTTTTTTTTAATTTCGAGGAGAGGAGGAGAAAAAGGTTAAATTTTAAGCTACTGACATGAAACTTTCAGGATAGGCTAAAATACGGTTGAAAAGAACGAAAATCAAATCAGTTTTCGTTGAAAGTGCCCCAGGGGCCTTATGCAAATTCTCCAATATTTGCATAATTTTGAAAAAAAAATTTTTATGGTTGCAATATGTTCCCCTAGCCTAGTTCTATCGTATAAAAGTGAAATTATCGAAATAGGTTCAGAAATAGTGAAACGGCATCAAATCAGGAAATTATTTACAATTCACGAAATGCATGAGTTTTTCTTACTGACAGATGTCAGAGATATTAGTTGAAATCACAATTTTAGCCATTTTGCCTTTATGCCTTCTCGGTAGAAAAAAGTTTTCATATCTAAAATATTCGTATTAAAAAGGGCTACAAACTAGGATAAAAGCCACAATCGGTCAAGAGAAAAAATCTTCGAGATTTTTGGCAAAAATTGATTTTGGCACATTTTGATTTGATGCCATTCCACTATTTCTAAACCGATTTCAATAATTTCACTTTTAAACGATAGAACTAGGCTAGAGAAACACACTACAACCATAAAAAAATCTTTAAGATTATGCAAATTTTAGAAAATTTGCATAAAGCCAATAAGGCTCTTTGAACGATTTGATTTGATTTTTGTTCGTTTAGCTTATCGTGAAAGTCTCATGCTTTTAGCTCAAAATTTAACTTTTCTTCTTTTTTTAGTTACTTTTTCGAAACTGAAAAAATGTCGTTATACAAGTAAGACTAGAGCGAAATTAGGGGTGTCATATTAATGCAAAACACAATAGATCCCATTTCTTTGAAATCAGGATCATATTTATTCTTGATGTAGAACTAAAAATTTTCAAATCAATCTAAACTGTTTTAAATAAATATTAAATTATAGATTTACATTCACTTTGTACACTGCAATCGGAGGAATTGCAACAATACTTTTGCCACTTTGTGCCAAAATTGGATTTTTTCCAGTGTTAATTGCTCGAGGGTTTCAAGTAAGTTTAGAATTTCTAAATTTGAGTTGATATTTAAAATATGGAAATTTTTAATTGGAAATTTTTAAATTTTTGCTTTCTATTTTTTTTTAATTAACTGCATCAACATAATTTTTTTAAGGGAATTGGAGTTGGAATGGCATTTGCTTTTATTGGTTATATCGCAGCTGCCTGGTCACCAATAAAATCAAATGGCATCTTTTTATGTGCTTTAACATCTTATAATCAAGTTAGCTTTTCAAAATTTTAACAACAACAAAAAAATGCAAATTTTCAGCTAGCACCATTAATTACAATGCCATTAGCGGGATTTTCATGCTCATCAATTTTTGGTTGGCAAGGAATTTATTATTTATTTGGATTTCTTACTTTAATCGTTTGCGCAGTTTTTTATTACATTTATACCGATACTCCACGAAAACACAAGTATGTCTTTTCGTGATGGGACAGAAAAAATCGAAATTTCGGAAATCGAAATTTTTGTAATAGCACGAAACAATTTCGAATTTCGTTTTAACAAGAAAAATGTTTTTTATCAGAATTTTTAAGACGTGAAAATTTCAAACGAGTTCTAGCACTAAAATGCCAAAATTCGTGTTTTGACATGAAAATTTTGATTTTCGTTTCACCACGAAATTTTCAAATTCCGATTTCACTCTTCAACAATTTTTTAGATATGTCAGCCCTCGAGAACTTTACAAAATTGAAAGCTGTAAAAGTATTGTTGAAGATAGAATGAAACCGAAAATTCCATATTATAAAATGATAACCGATATATCAGTGATTGGAACATTGATTATCGCAATTGGAGATTTTGTTTGTTTTAATATTTTTATGCTTTTTGCCCCTGTTTATTTGAATAAAGTTCTTGGGCTGGATGTTAAACAAACTGGAGTCTCTTCTGCAATTCCATATATTGGAAGTTTGATTGTGAAAGTTTTTATTGGTCCTTTAAGTGATAAATTAACTTCAATTTCAATGTTAAATAATGTTCGAATATTTATGTGTATTTCACAGGTATGAAATTGAGTATATAAGTTTTTATAGCAGTTTATTATCGCTGGCATTTTTTGCTACTTGTTATAATCCAGTGGTAGTGGTAGAGGGTAGTGGTAGATGGTAATGGTAGTGGTAGTGACAGACTGGAGTGGTAGTAGTAGTGACAGACTGGAGTAGTAGAGGCAGTAAAAGACTGGAGTGGTAGAGGCAGTGGTAATAGTTGTGGTAGTGACAGACTGGAGTAGTAGTGGTAGTGGTAGTGACAGATTGGAGTGATAGTGGTAGTGGTACTGACGGAATGGAGTGGTAGCGGTAGTGACAGACTGGAGTGGTAGAGGCAGTGGTAGTAGTTCTGGTAATGACAGACTGGAGTGGTAGTGGTAGTGACAGACTGGAGTGGTAGTGGTAGTGACAGACTGGAGTGGTAGTGCTAGTGACAGACTGGAGTGGTAGTGGTAAGTAGTGACAGACTGGGGTGGTAGTGGTAGTGGTAGTAGTTGTGGTAGTGACAGACTGGAGTGGTAGTGGTAGTGACAGACTGGAATGGTAGTGGTAGTGCTAGTGACAGACTGGAGTGGTAGTGGTAAGTAGTGACAGACTGGGGTGGTAGTGGTAGTGGTAGTAGTTGTGGTAGTGACAGACTGGAGTGGTAGTGGTAGTGACAGACTGGAATGGTAGTGGTAGGAGTAGTGACAGACTGGAGTGGTAGTGGTAGTGGTAGCGGTTGTCTGTTTGAAAGCGTCTTAACCTTAAAAAATTTCATAGTGGTAGTGCAAACACACGTCTTTAAAGGTTTTGAACCTCAAATAATGATAGGAAAGAAGATATCTTTAAATTCCCTATACCTGAATTATCCTAATTTGAGAAAATGTGCATCCATTTTTCAGCTTTCAATGACCATCTGTTTAATCTTCCTTGCTCTAATTCCAACAGATTGGATTTTTACAGCTCAACTAATTTATCTCATTGCAATAATTGGTTCTGCTTTTAATTCAGTTGGATATTATAAAGCCGCATCTCTGTCATATGGATATTTTTCTTCAACAGTTATGTCATGGTTTGCAATAATTTATGCGATAGTTATATTGCTTTTACCCCTTGGTAAAACATATATAGCTGGAGAAGATTCTCCTGAACAATGGAGACTTTTCTTTTATATTGGCGCTGCAATTGCTTTAGTAACTTTGGTATTTTGGTTCTTCACAACTGATGTTGAACTTCGTTCATGGGCAACCATTCAAAAGAAACCTTCAATCGTTTCTGTAATTACCTTTGATAC
>CABFKP010038582.1:0-13301 GCA_901779475.1 Panagrolaimus davidi
TTTAAAGTGATCAAAAAGATCAAATATTAGAGTTATAGCATCTAAATGATGTTGGGGATATTGATGAAAATTGATTTGCCTGGAAAAAAATTTTTTTCTGCTTTGGTTGCGACTTTTTTGTGATTAATTATGACTAAACTAATTATGGGGAATTTTTTGGTGACATTTTCAAGCTTTTAAAACTATTTTAAAGTATTGTTTATGGATCTTTGGGGTGTTTTTTGGTATATTTAGCTAAAAAATCCTACCTATCATTTTTCTTTTTAAAATAAAATAACTGGCAGATATAATATTTGAAAAAACTGCAGTCGGCAAAAGAATATAATTTAAATTTAAGTATATCCGATAAAATGTTAAACAAATTGGAGCAGAATTTTTACTTCTTTTAATATCCAATAAAATCAATCAAAAATATAATATTGTCGGCATTCGTTTATGTTTAAAACTGTTCAAATACAAAAGAATCATTTTATATATTTGCGCAACTGAAATGGTTTATTTATTTTTGCAAAATGTTTCGTATTTAAACGAACAAATTTGGCCGATATTAAACATAGGTTTTTTTTCAAAATTTCGTCAAATTATTATAATTTTATTTATATGAAATGAAACTGTTTATATTTATTCCAATTTTATGTTTTAAAATAAATTATGCCCGTGAAATTTGTGACAGAATTGAAATAAATTTTTATTCTGATTCATATAGAAACGAAACAAAAGAATTTTCAATTCATATTGGTTACAACAGAAATTATTATTCTTATCACATGTGGGATATTTTGTGGCATTTAGGATATAATTATGAAAGTTTATTAAAAAGTATAACTATAAAAATTGGAGGAGAACGTGAATCAAATTTAACTTATACAGATCCAAGATTTTCTTTGGTAATTGGAATTCCGCATGGTTATGATAGAGTACCAAATAATTTTGATACAATTTGGGTAAAATTAAAAAATAATAAAACTTTTTCTGCAAAAATTCATTTTAAAAATGATAGCTTTGTTTTGCCAAATGGTGATTCTTTTGATTCACTGTATTTTTCAAATGGATGTAAGTTTGGAAATAAAAATATTAGGGTGATTCATAATTTTTATAGAGGACATAATTTCTGAAACACCTTAATTATTAGTCACAAAAATGTTGTAAAAAATGTTTTTTTAGCAAATATTAATCTGGACGCAGTTTCATCTCCGTCAAAATACAAGTGTGTTTCGTTCAAAGAGGTTTCTTCGGAAAAATCAAAAAATCCCACAAAAAATGTGAAAAATTTAAAAGTGCTGCCATGAATTACAAAAATGAATTCAATATATATTATGGAAGAACTGACGAGTCCATTAGAATTTTAGAAGAAAATGTACCTGTAAATGTTTCAGTTTTTAACAATGTGGAAAATTATAAATTATACAAAAATAACACATTATTAAATTGTACAATGTAATCAACTTTTGTTAAAAGTTCCCATGAAACTATTTGTTACAATTTTTAGGCAAACAATGATTACGCCAAATTGTACTTCTTTATTTCCTCAAAATGAAGAGCCAACGCTTTCTACAGGATTCTTGTATTACAATGACAAAAAAAAGAATCCAAATATGGACCAATTTTTATATGCTGCAATTGATACTCCTGATAATAATCACATTAAAAGAAAGGGAGAATTGTTTGATGAGGATTGTATTCATTTGTTACATCTTCATCTTGAAGCATCTACAAGGTTCATGTCGTCACGTATTTTTTGTTGTCAATAAAAAAATGGGAAAATGTTTTTCTGTTATTTTGCTTTTTATGAAATTTCGTTTTTTAAATATATTAATGAAAATACAAAAAAAAGCAAAGATGTATTGATCAAATAAATTCATGCACGATTAAATGAGGTTTTCTTGACCTTTTTTACGAAATAAATACCCCCCTCATATTTTCCAATTATTTTACGCGCTTACTATTATGTTCTTGGTGTAAATAAAAAAGCACTTATCCCGAAGGAAACGCAAGAACGGATTTCATTATTTTCCATTAGATTTTTCGAATGGAATCTCTGTTTTTAAGTTTTTACTCATCCGTGAGTGCAATATTATTTTTTTTATATTTTATTTAATTTGAATCAAACCCCTTTTTTTTATTTAATCTTTTTTTTGCAAATGACACTTCCTGGCACTTTTATATTAATTTTTTCAATCGCTTGAAACATTTCAGTTGCCATTGTACTTCTTTCGTTGTTGTTTTTTTGTGTTCTTTCAAACTATCGAAGCATCTTTGTTTTTCAGTATATATGTTTTTTTTGTCAACTATCTGCCATTCTTTCATCTCCCTTCTTTTTGCTGTCCCTTTTAAACACTTTCCTTCCTATTTTATTATCGGGAATGTTTTGCATCATCAAAATGTTGGCGCATTTTGGCTGATCTGATGCACAAAGTCGGCAAACTAAGTAATAAAACAAAAAAAAAAACGCGGAGACTTCTCATATTAAATGTTCCAAGCAATAGTGTTTTCAAAAACTCGACACTATTCGGTTCTTAAACAAGCCATCGGTAAAGAAAAAACAAAAAAAAACATTTAAAACTTGATGGGGCTATCCAGATGTCTTTCCATAAAATAGTATTTGTAAGTTTTGATTGATCTTTTTATGATTTTTAACGTCCAAAATTTTTTTGTCAATGTCGGACGTTAAAAACAGTGAAGTAATTAATTGAGTATTATACTGATTTCAATGTTATAATTTTATCTTTTCTCATTTCTGCAAGTTTTATAAAATATTCAAAAAGCTTAAATTTTTTATCGTTTTCAACAGCGCTTTTCATTGGAACAACTTTTATTTTTTCTGAATTTAAAAGCATAGACATATGCATCTGCAGACAGCGATAAAATTTCAGTTTTTAAAGACAAAACAAATGTTGTTTTGTTCACTGTCTTGGAAAAAATAAATTGTTTGTCATAGTCTCATCATTTTTTATCTCTCTTTTCCTTTTTTTTCTGTCTTTAAATATATCGACCAAGACAATCGAAAAAGGTAGATTTTCTATCTTTTTTTGTGTATGGGAATCAATTTTTGACAAAGATTTTATAAAATGCGCAAAGTTTTTATTTGTATTTTTTATCGTTTAATTTTTTGAATATTTAACTTAAAAATAATTTAAGTCGCTTTTTTAAATTACTGAATAAAAAGAAAAGTTGAAAAAAATTATGGTTAGAACGTTTTGAAAAATTTTAAACGTTATTTAAACAATGGATCAATATATTTTATAACATTATTAAAAAAGATGTCGATGCAAAATTGCAACTACTAAAATATAAAAATGAACACTTCTTTAAAAGCACTTATTTATGATTCTTCTTGCTTGTATAATTTTAATTTGTTATTCCAAAAAACATCTTTATTAAAATGCTAATAAACTTTATTCAGTAACATTTTTTAAAAACAAAATAATTTGTTTTCATAAGAATTTTTATGAAGATTTGATTTATCCGTATGTTCCATATGCTCCATAATTTGGTTGATATCCGTAATAATTACCATATCCATAATATGGATATGGTCCATATTGGTATCCGTAATATGTTTGCCCATTTCCATAATAATATCCACCAGGTTGTTGTTGTTGACCAGGATTATATCCTGGATATGGGGGATAAGTTGGTGGGGCATCAGATGGAAGAGCTTGTCTCTTAAAGCGAAAGCCTGAAGTGCCTTCAATCAAGCTTAAAGCAATTCCAACAATAAATAAAACAGAAATGAATCGAACCATTTTGAAAGCAATGCAGCCTATGGAAATGGATTAAAATGAATTATGATTTTCATTAGTTGACAGTGTCCTTATATATTAAAGTGAACCCGGAACTTTAACCATTTTAATATAAAATGCTTGAAAAAGCTATTTTAGAAATAAAAAAGGTGATCAAACAAAAGACAAAATTGTGTTTCAAAATTAAGAAACATTGTTAATGTTCATTTTTCAAACAATAAAAGATTAGGTTTTCCATTGAAATTTAAAAAAAATTAAATGCATTATTTTTTGAACCATTTGAATTTTTTTGATCTTTTAAAACATAATAAAACATTCAAAAAAGGATATTATAAATTATAAAAGGTGTTTAAACAGAAAAGTTTATATTACATTTGTTAGGTTTTTAGAAATTCAAGTATCTTCGTTTTTTTATGTCTTAAAACAATTGAAGACACGGTTTTTTATTTTTATAAATTGTAAAGTAGCTTTTTCATCACTTGAACTATTTGAAAATGAAAAAAAAATTATTGTGGAAAAATTAAAAAACCTGTGAACTTTTGATGCTGTAAAAACACATCTTTTTAAAAATATACCAAAAATAACAAAACCTCAAAAAGTTTTAAGAAATTTTTAAATCTATTAGCGGATATTTGATATTTTATGCCAAGTATATCAGTACCATAAATTAAATTTCTTATTTAAGAAACTTTGAACATTTCTGTAAAAAAGCGGTACATAAATATATAATAATAAATAAAATTTTCGATGTGGGGGATAAGCTGGGGGGGGGGGCATCTGAAAAAATTAGGTTTTCTTCACACATTCGTTGTTTTTTTTTTGCATTCGCACAAGGTTGCAAAGAGAAAAATTGATTCTGATATGTAAAAGACATTTTTACGCCCCAGCATTGTTCTGCAATAAAAATGTGCGTTCAGCAAAAATAAATTTTGTGACAAATCTTATTTCTAAGAATTTATGAAACAATTGTGAAAACAAAGCTGTTCTTTTTTTCAAAAAAGGTTAAAATTTAGTGCAGAAAAAAATGGCATAAAATACAATTAGCTGGATCCAGACGCACGTTTTTATTTGAAAAACTCAATTTCTTCGAAGGGCTTAAATTTAATTTATTCAGTTGACAATAGCCAGAATTCATTACAGTATTTTTCTTTGTTTTAGTACGAGCCCAAAGCACATTGATAAAGTATCATTTCTAATTATTGTTTTTATTTTTTTATTATAATTTTTCACTCTGTTGCTTTTATTAAAATATTTCTCAGTATTCAACGTAAAAACTCCAAAATATAAATTTTTAAAAGTATAAAAAACAACCTTACTTTTTTCATTTTATTAATTACTACTGAACTACAAAAAAAAACTTTTTTTTCGCTGCTTTTCTGTTATGTTATTTGGTTACTTCCGCTTCCACTGCCATGACATTTATTCTCAAATTCCATCAATATAACGATATTTTTGCTTCATCTATCGGAATTTTTTGTAATATCTTTTTAACATACCTAATTTTTACTGTAAATAAAAAACATTTTAAACAATACAGTCAAACACTGCTACAAAATTGCATTTTGGATCTTTTTTTAGCTGTTATTACACTTATTAGTCAACCTGTAAGTTTTGAAGAAAAAGCTTTTTTGTTGCTTTTGAACTTTGTTTTTAACCAAAATTTTTTTTTAGCAATTTGTTGTTGTAAATGGAATCTATTACAACATTATCGGAAGTCAACTTTCTTCCTTCGGTTACACGTTTTCGACAATTTTGGTGGCAATTTTTGGAACATCAATTACTGTAAGCCTTCAAGCAATGACAATACCATTTTATATTCGATACCTCGTTTTTTGCAAGTAAGCTTTTCGCTTAAAAATTCCTTTTTTTTAAATCCATTTCAAATTTAGAAACACAAAAATCAGCAATNTTCAGAGATACAACAATAACAAAATCTTTAATTTTAAAAGTTTATGGATTTATATTAGGTATTACATTGCTACTTTATTGTGCATGCATATTATGTTGTTGGCCATTTCCGAGCACTTATGAAATGTATGCCCCTGCATTACAAACAAAATTTTGGTTGGATGAATATATTGGTGGGCCACAATTTTGTGCAATTCATCCTGTAAGCTTAAAAAATATAATTTTGCAAAAAAACTTTGTTTAAAATTTGAAAGTAACAAATTTTACTGAATTTTAAAAAATTGAAGGAAAAGGATTTGTTAATTATTTAGCAGAAAGCAATTATTAACAAAAACATTAAAATTCAACTTCCAAAAAGTCTGAAAAACAATTATAAACTAATTATTACAAAATCCAAATATTTTTTAGGGAAACATTAGATTAATTATAGCATTTGCATTAATGTGCTTTGGTTCAGTCTCCAGTTACTTCCTTATAATTTACTTCAGTATTAAAATTACCAGACATTTAGCCCAATCTCATATTCATATGTCAAAGAAGACAAAAATGCTGAATAAGCAGCTGTTAAAAACTTTAGCTGTTCAAGTAAGTGTAAACTGTTGCAAAAATCATTTTTTGAAACTAGGTCATTCTTATGAAACAATCTTCAAAACACTTCTTCTTTCAGGCAATTGGACCATTGATAACAGGAAATTTTCCAATGTGTTGTACAATAATAATGATATTTTTCCAATATGAAAATTATTATGTTACTTTGGGACTTTCATGTTTACTTGGATGGGTTGCAGTTATTAATCCAATTGCAGCAACATTTATTATAACTCCATATCGAAATAGAGTAAAAGAATTGTTAAGGCTTAAAAGAGATACAACATCAAATTTTGAAACTCCAAGTGTAAAACCAAATTCAACAAACATTTATACAATTAATAGATCATCTGTAAAACCAATGTATGAAAATATGTTAGCATAAATTACATTGAATACCAAATACTGTAAATATGATAAGTTATAAATAAATATATCTGTTTTATTATCAATCTTTGAATATTTCCATTGCTACAGAAATTTCTGTACTTGTACTTCTGATTATCGTTTTTGCCAAGTTTTAATTTTTCGGAATTTCAGCTGAAAATGAACTTTCTCTTTTAAAAACGTTTTTCTGTGTTTTAATCTCTCTTGTAATATTTCAGAATAAAATGAAAAATGATATAAAACGCTAAAATTTGTAAACTTTTTTAAAACTCTGACGAAAGATTTGAAAAGTCCTCAAAAATTTTTTTTTTTTAATTTTTTAATAGTGTTTGTTTGAAGAAAGAAGATTTGATAAAAACTGGTTGTTTGTATTTGAAGAAATAAATTTTTGAATTGCCAATAAACATGTCTGTTTCATTATAAAATTTGAATTTTGGAATTCAGATAGCTGGTGGTTGTTTTTATTTTAGTTTCTATTATAATATTTCAAAATAAAAACGATATAAAACTCTAAAATTTTAAAACTTTTTGAATAAAAATTACATCGAAATTAATTCTTTGGTTGGTGAGTTATAGAAAAAAAGGGGAAAATTTATGAGATTATTATGCCGCTTTAACTTTCTCGGCAAAAGCTTTTGATAGTTTATCTCGACAAAAAAGAGAATTTAGAAAAAAATCGATTTTTCTTTTTCAATCAATTCACGGTTGTGCGGCAAAAATTGTGAAGAAAAATATTTTCGAAAGCGCGCAAACCTTTTTCATGCGGCAACCTGCTTTTTTTATCGAATAAAGAAAATAAATCCTTTTTTATTCAAAAAAGTTCAATCCAAAAATAAGGATTGATCTTCATAAACAACTTACTTTGCATTTCGATTGAACCAAAAAAAGCAGCTTCAATTTACAATCACCATTCACATTTTATTCTTCCGGATTTTTTTTCGATTAAAACTTTTCACTTTTTTATATATATTTTTATTTCGTCCTTATTTTGAATTTTGCTGTTATTACCTCTTCCCATTTGTAAAAATTATTCCAAACTTATATATCCGTGTATCTATGTTTACTTTTTTTTATATTTTATGTATTAGTTTTTATCTCACTGTTGTATATTAAGCTTTTGCAAACTTTTACACATAGATTTTATTTTAGAGTGCTTTGTAAAAAAAAGCTATGGATGCATTATCCAAAAAAGTTCCTATCAAAACTGTTGCTCGAGTTCGACCATGCTTTAATGGAACAAATCAATCATCTTTGATTATTGATTCAATAAAATCAACAATCATCGTCAATTCAAAAAACAAAGAATACCATTTGGATAATGTTTTTGATGAAAATGCTACACCAGTAAGCTAATTTTTGAATACATAAGAGATATTACTTTTAGTATGATATTTTTAGGAAACACTTTATGAAACTATTGCTCAACCAATTGTTGATGAAGTTCTTGGTGGTAAAAATGGAACAATATTTGCGTATGGTCAAACGGGATCTGGAAAAACTTACACAATGAATGGAAATAAAGTTAATGGAAAAACTCGGGGTATCATTGTTCGTTCAATTGATAGCATTTTTGAATATTTAAATGCTCGATTAAAAAACGTATATATTTCGTTTTAAAAAAATAAATTAATTACTTTTTTCAGGATCCCCAATTTAAATTCTCATTAAAATGTTCATATATTGAAGTTTATAAAAAAAGAGCATTTGATCTCCTTCAAACTGATGGCGCAACAGTAAATATTCTATCTTCTGGTGAACAAATTATTATTGAAGGTGCTGCAGAATTCGTTGTAACATCTATTGAAGAATGTTTACGTCATTTGCAAAATGGTTGGAAAAATCGTAAAACTGCTAAAACTTCAATGAATCGCGAAAGCTCTCGTTCACATGCAATTTTTATGCTTACATTGGTCACCGAAGAAATCAATGGAACTTTTGTTAATCTTCGAACATCTTGTTTAAATTTTGTTGATCTTGCTGGATCTGAACGTCAAAGCCAAACTAATAATACTGGTGAACGATTAAAAGAAGCTGGATGCATTAATCAAGATTTATTATTTCTTTCAACTGTTATTCGAATTAAATCAACTGCAAAAGAAGGCGCATTTATTCAATATCGTAATTGTTCGCTAACACATCTTCTTCGTGATTCCCTTGGTGGAAATTCAATAACTGCGGTAATTGTTACCATTCATCAAAATCTTGAGTTTGTTAATGATACTGATTCAACTTTAAATTTTGCTAAAAATTGTAAAAAAGTAAAGAATGAAGCAAAGGTAAATGAAGCAGTTTCGACGAAAGATGTTGAAGAATGGAAAGCAGAAATTCAACGAGCTAAAGAAGATAAATCGTCTTTAATGGAAGAAATTCAACAACTTAAAGAAGAAAAAGAACAAGTAAGTTTTTTATGTTTTAAAACGAGTATTTGTAATTCCACTTTTGTAGATGGAAAAACGTCAAAGAGAAAATGAAGATAGAATTTTAAAGTTGCAAAATGAAAAGAAAACTTTGAAAGCAGAAGTTGAAAATGCAACACGAAAGCTTGAATTGATGGAATTTGAAAAACATGAAAACGTAATACATCGCGATGTATTAAATGAACAAAAAATAAAGAAATTGGATGCATGAATTCTTGAATATGAAGCTATTTTGGAAAAAACTGTTGCTGAACAAAAAGAACAAGTAAGTTTTTAATAAACTATTATGGAAAGGTATGTTGTTGTTTTTTTCTTATACTGTATAAGTTTATACACAATTTTTTAGGTTTTATTAGTTGAAAGTCTTTGTTATTCCAATGGAGAATGGTCTGTGTGGGATCCAGGGTATAAAATTTTTGGTATTTCTTTTGAACATTCTGGTTTTCAAATTTCTCCACAGTGGGAACTTTTTCTTGCAAATCATCAAAATCTCTCATCTGTTGTTAATCGAATTACCTGCAGTAATCTCAAAGTTTTAAAATTATTCGAAATTACAATTCCATTTTCTGATTACAAGAAATGGACAGGAAATAAAATTTTCCTTTTGCGCCTTGTTGATGTAATCGTAAATGATGAAAATGGTATTAAAGTTGGAATTGATAAACTTTGGAATGTAGAATATTTGTCACAGTATGTCTTTTGATTTTTTTCTTCTTATATATTTCTAAAATCATTTTTAGTAAGTTCACTGACAATGAATCTGTGCATGAAATGGCTCAAAAACTTGTTGAACTTGAACCATTTCCAAATCTTCTTAGTCTTGGTTTATTAAACGTTCAAGACGGTTTTGATCTTCAAGCTTTTTATCAATTTTTAAAAGTAATGTTTATGATTTTTTTACTTATAATTTGGCTTTTAATTTTAGAAAAATACCAAAGTTTCTTGTACTTTAAAATGTTCCAAAAAAAGTTTGAAGCAAATGAAAGAAACTCACAAAAAAATGCCACAACTTCCTACTGGACGCCATTTTCATATTGTTGAATATAAATAAATTTGTTATTGTTTGTTGTTTTTCTTTTGAATAAATTTAAAATTCTTTTTTTGATCTGAGATGTCATAATATTCGATTCCGGTTCTTTAAAAGGGAATCGATCCTAAAAATTTTTCCATTTATAAAATTATTTGCCAATTTTTGTTTAAGAATGTAAAATAAAACTTTAAATTTATAAAGTTTGAAGTTTTAAATTTATTTGTTTCACTTTTTCATATTTAAGCTTTGAAGAAATAGGTGACGTAAAATTTTGTTTTGATGATTGTTTTTCTATTAAAAATTTATATGAATGACCCTGAATTTGGGAATAAAATTATGTATATTACGAATCTTTAGCCGAAGAAATTCAGATGCAAATAGTCGAAATAATATTTGTTTAATATTGGCAGAAGAAAAACTTTAAAATTAAAAAATTGTAATAAAACATTTTAAAATGTTTTATTTAAACAAAGCTGTTTGATTTTCAACCAGACAAAAATCATTTTTTGACATACATACATTTTCTTTTTAATTTTTTCTGATGAAAACAATTGATTGAAAAAAATGAAACGAAAAAATGTGTTTTTATTGTGTCTGCAAAAAGACCGTTTTAAAAAATGGAAACGTTACTTTTTTTTGTTTCAAAAAGGCACTCAACGTTTTTTATGAAAAATAAATGGTAGTAAGCAGGGTTGTCAAAGGGAAATTCCCGGGAAATTAGCGGGAAATTTCCCGATTTTTGCGGGAAATGAAATTAATTTCCCGGAATTTTGGGTATATAATTACCAAAATTTTATAAAAATTATAATTTTTTTAAATTAAAATAGGTTTTTTNATTACCAAAATTTTTTAAAAATTATAATTTTTTTAAATTAAAATAGGTTTTTTTAGCTTTAAAAATAATTAGAACGAATTAATATAGGTAAAAAAAAGAGTAGTTACTCTTAAATCATGTTTTTTAAATTTTTCTAGTGTGAAATGTAAAATCTGAAAAATTGGGTTTACGGGAAATTCCCGGGAAATTCCAGGGAAATTCCAGGGAAATTTCCCGATTTTTCTAATTTCCCGGGAATTTAACAACCCTGGTAGTAAGACGTTTGAATTTTCGATTGATTTTATAACAGTTTTGGATTGCAATATTCGCAGAAATGTGTATCCTTATGTTAGTTTTCAAGAAATGAAAAAACTATTTAATAACAGAAAATTGCCATCATGTAATCGGAAGCTATATTATTTAAAAATGAAGCATTTTCCCAAAAATATAACAAATTGTTTTGATTAATTTTTAAAGTTACATTTGTATTTTCATAATAATAAAACCAAATGTTTATTTTTGCATTTTTTTACAAAAAAACATTTATAACTTAATTTTGGACTTACACGGATGTTTTTAAACTATTCAGTTGTTTGAAAATAAATTTAAGGAAACAATTTTCATCAATGTTGTTTTTGAGTGATAGCATTTTTAAATATTTAAAAATACTATCTTTTTGAAATTAATTATTTTATTTATCTTTAATAATAGATTATTATGTGACATAATTAATTACACATTTGCAAAAGCTTGCGATTAATTTTATTCAAAATTACAGGAAATCATAAGAGTGAAAAACAGTCTATTTTTTACTTTTTTAAAAAACATTACTACACTTTTGAAAACAAAAAACATTTTTAACCTCATTCACTACAAACTTTTGAACTTGAAAAAAGTCGGCTTTTAATTTCTTTCATAAAATGTTATTTTCAATTGAAGTTGGAGTTTTATCATTTGCAATATTTTTAAATTTAACAGTTTTTATTATTGTAATATTGTTTACAAAACCCGTACTAAAAATGTATTACAAATCTGTGAAAGTTTTACATTTATTGGCCCTTGAAGGAATTGGACTTTCAGCTTTAACACAAATTTGCTATATTATAATTGCAATTTTATTGGACAAATTTTATTCAAATCTCGGAACAATTGTTAATTATTTTTTACTGTATTCGCTTATAAAAATTCGATTTTTATTTATCATTTTTATTTTTGATAGATTTTATGCAACTTTATTTTTAAAGAAATATGAAAAAGGGCAAAGATATTGTTATCTTTTATTTGTAATTGCGTTAGTGGTAAGTGTTTCATGAATGACGAAATAGTTACATCATGGTTACGCAACATTTGTTTTTTTAGCACATTTTGCCAGCTTTTGTGGTTTATATTTTACGAATGTTTTATACGATTCATCCTCGACAAATGTGTATTGTTTTAGGGATATTAGATATTTTTGCAATTTGTGTAAGTTTTATAAATTCTTATTTTATTTAAATTAAAATAAAATAATTTTTTAGACGTCATCTTTGCTACATTACTGGAACACTTCAATGAAAGCTAAAAGTGCATTCAAACGGCTTTCTTTAGCTGAAAGATATCAGGTACACCCTTTTTTAAATATCTTATGACTATATATGTGATAATTTTAGGTAAATGAAAATATCCGATATATGAGAATTATTTTACCCTTCATAATTACCTGTTGTATATTATCCCTTACATGTAATATAATTCTTTTGGCATTCATTTATGGCGCAAAACTTTCAACTCGACAAAATATTATTGCTTTCCAAATTGTAAGTTTTTCTTAAACTTTAATAATTTCGATTTTGGACACTTGCGAAAATTTCAAAATCCTGTAAAATTGAAATTTGTCTTAAACAGAAAAAAATATTTTCACGATTATTTTAATCTCAAATAATTTTATAGGTATTTGCACTATTTACATTTTCACAAATTGCTGCAATTATTTATCGATGGAAATTATCACAATATATTTCTTCAAGCCGACAACAAACAAAAGCAAATTCTGTATCTATTATTGGAAGAGAAATTGATGTCCATTTTGTTTCATTAAAAAATTCATGGGAAAATCAAGCTTTGAAAATAAATTCTTAAAAAAATTTTTAAATGACGTTCATTTTGCTGTTTAAATTATTTACGAAAAATAAACAAAATAATTTCGTTCTTTGAAAATGGAAAAAAGCAATAATTAAAAACTAAATAATACTTATATTTTTTAAAGACTACAAATTATTTTGCACCGCTGCACAGCGTGCTGTTTGTTGCGCTTTAAAAATGGTCTTCTGAAAGCAAGAACTTTTTCACCTGGTCAGATAAAAAAATTCTGTTTCTAACGTGAGACGAACAAAATGTAAAGACAGAATTTTTTTATCTGACCTGGTGAAAAAGTT